>JAJJWN010000349.1:0-48190 GCA_021655885.1 Fusarium abutilonis
GGGTTGCTCTTGTATATATGTAAAGTATAAGAAAAATAAAGAAAAATAAAAATAAAATTAGGAATAGCAGCTAAACCATTATCGACCGATTCTATTTCTTTCTTTTCTTTTCCATTTAGAGATAAAAAATAAAAAGAGAAAGCCGGCAGTTATAGCGAGAACTACCTGAACCAACCACTCAAGTGGTCCGATGAATGAAATTAGCAAAGCCCCTGTCCAATCCCTGATAAAACCCACAGAATAGCAGGGGTAAGAAATTTAGTGGAGTATCGTTGACTCATGGAAGCTCCTCCTACTCTATCGGAGCAAATTGGCCGCTTTCTAGATGCTAAACTTGCTTTGCCCTAGGTACCGTACGTACCCGTAGCTAGGTACCTTAAGTACTGTAGCTGAAGCTCAAATACCCGAGAGGCGTTTTTATGCTTATTCTGTCGTCAGTTTCTAATGAGTGGGCTTGGCGGGGAAAACAGTTCATCAAGTTAAGCTTAAGAGAAGGTTGGCGATTGAGATTTTGGTTTAGTTTTACTCACGTAAGATGTAGTGGGACGACCTTTAGAACGCCCCAACATAGTAATTAAGCTCTTATTGGCTGTGAGAACGAAACAAGGGAGCTTGTGTGGTTGTACTGTATCGAATTTGACTGTAGAGTTGCATCCTCATACATTGAAAGTGGAGGCTTATTCTGCCTTGTACGGTGTATCATGTATGTATATATGGAGTCTTGTTAGTCTTAGAGAGCTTGGCATACAAAGTGTGTACAGTAGAGTCGAGGGGGGTGCTTGCTGTCACGGAACCATCAAACCGCCCGAACGTGCTGTTACAGAAACTGCCTATCTGGGCATGTACAGAGGAGACTTACGTTTTGTACCGTAGCGTTTGCCTCGCCCTATCCAGAGGCCAAGCAGCCCAGGACAAGCCAAGATGCTGATCTTGCCATACTTCAGTCCTCCAACTGGCTACTCTACTGCATGACGACCCCGTTGATCAGCGACCCTTCAGTGATTACGATACGCGACTCTTGAAAAGGGTCCCTTTCAGAGTTTAAGCAGGATCATAGCCCTGCTCTTTGGGGCATGTATAAGAGGGGGCGAGGCACGCAGGTGATTATCAGAGAGAATCAGATCCTGTTTATAGATATATATCTGAGGCCATACTCAACTTTTATCCTTTTGCCTAAAAACCGCCACCTACATCAGCCGCACTAGCACCAACAACAAACAGTGACAGCACAATGCCCCAAGCAACCCTCCGCACAGAACGCCTCGAGCTACGACCCCTTGGGCTCGAACACGGTGACTACATCTACCAACTCGACTCGGACCCAGAGGTGATGAAGTACATTGGTTACGGCAAGCCCTTGTCAGCAGACGATTCGGCGATTGTACACAAGCTACTTCTCGAGACGGCCTCGTCAGGGGCTGGGCTGGGAACCTGGGTAGCCTTTGCTGGTGATGACTTTATCGGCTGGTGGGTGCTGGCACCCAGCCAGAGCAACGGCACACCATCCGTCATCAACACGAAGCGAGTCGAGTTTGGTCTGCGTATCCTCCCCAAGTACTGGGGTAAGGGCTATGCCAAGGAGGGCTCCAACGCAATCGTCAAGCACGCCCTCGAGGACCTCAACGTGGATGAAGTATTCGGCGAGACAATGGCTGTCAACCAGGGCTCACGGGCTGTCATGGCAAAGATTGGACTCAAGCACATTCGGACCTTTCACAACAAGTACGATAACCCTCCTCCTGGCATTGAGGAGGGCGAGGTGGAATACCGTGTAACGAAGGATGAGTGGAAGACACAACAACAACCGATTGCGGCATAGTTATCAGGCCGCATCGTTGATATAAAGCATGTAAAACTCGAAAACACCATATAAAATATATTTCAGCGTTTCTGCCTTGGAGCCATATTGATTCTACTATCATTCCCCATTAATTTCAACGACTCCATAGCATGAAAGCGAATGTGATCTCGATAACCACTCAGTCAATGATGATCTGTTACATCACAAACTGGGATCGTCTATCCATGGCTACTTTATCATTTCATTCGCGTCTTGACTAATACTCATCAGCTGTGATTGAATATTCGTTAGTTGGACGTGGAGCTCAAATATCATCAAATCACTTGATCATAATCACATTTCACCACCACGCTTTTAGTGTTGGGCACCATCGCATATTGAAAAGATGTACCCCTGTGTCCCCCACGAGCCTTGTCAGAAATAATTGGATTCAAAGCAAAGCCACCACGTCCGTCGGACCAGGCGAGGCTGTTGGCCGTGCAAGTTACTGAATATACTGAACCACCGTAGACGGTGGACCTTGCTTCTCAGGTGGTGGCGACAGACTCGCCTTGGGATCGAAGGACAAGACGCATGATTACGGATATATCGCGCATACCTGGTGTTCGTCACGCGGCTGACAGTCCATAGATCCCGGAAAGAATGAGACATGGGACGGATGAATCTAGACAATATCTTTCTTTCCACATGGCTCGATTCTCGCTCGGCTTAAACCCCTGGTGAAGTGAAACGATAGACCTTCCTAGGTTGACCTGTTTTGTCCAACCGCATATTCAATCATTCGGGAGTAACCGCTTTGCAAGACATGCTAGTGTAATCAGTTTCCAGTTCCGTGGGGGGTTGGTTCCCATCACTCGGGGGACTCGTGAAATATCCCAGTAATATTGCAAGGGTGCAAGACTGTAGAAGGGCCGCTTGTGCCGTTATGGCGGGTTGTGTTCTCTTGGCAGGAAATAAATAAATGTAATAAAGAATAGCAATAGTTTAAAGACAGATGAGAAAATGGGACTTTGTTGGTTTCTTCTTCTTGTTTTGTTTTGTTTTATTTTATAATGCACGTCTCTTTGGCCTTAGGCCTCTACCAATACGCAAAAGAACCATGAACCTGCATGATCAAATGATCCCCCAAGCATAAGCCGAGAGATAATTACAGGAAAAGACAAGATGCTACAGGATACAAGGATGGGATGGCCTATTCTACCATTCCATGTACTGCAACCCTTGCTAACCTTAGTTTCCAGTCTAAGTGGACTCTTCGTAGCGGGGACCGAGCTCTGTTGATCTTTAAGCCAAAAGAACCAAGCCACCAACAGGCAAAACAGGGTCCAAAAGGCAAAAAAAAATTGTATTGGGTATAGCACCGAGGTTTACGAGTGTTATGTAGGTGGCTCTTTGGTAGCTCTTTGGCGGTAAAGTGAACTTGGCTTGGCTCAACTTGGCTTGACTTGGTTGGTGTTGTTGGTTCTCGTTCTCTATGTCACGGGCGTTTTGATTGATGATTGATTGGATTGGATTAGATCTTATCCATCAATCAGATCAGATTAGATAAAAAATTTTCTTACTTTTGAGCCATCATCTTCCGATCTCGGGTCTACCACCGTCGTCCGGCGGCGGCATCCCATCATCTCCCACCCCATCTTGCCACTTTTTTTCTTCCTTGATGTGAATTGTTGTTGGTGCTTGGTGCTTGGTGCTTACAGCCAGCTTGACTTGACCATGGCGCCGTCGCCAACTGCGGAAGAGTCTCATTTTGGCAAAATCTACGAATACCACAGTAGTTAAGTTTGATAACCCACAACATCACTTCATCACCTACCTTGGTTGGCCAAGTAAAAAATCAGGGACCCCAAGAGTCCAGCTGAATGAGTAGCTTCTTGGCTGAAGAAGAAAATGGTACAGGGGTTTCCCGAAGGATAAGGGGGGGCGTCCCAATTTCAGAGCTACTGTAGACACTTGTACATGGCAAAAACTGGCGATCTCCTAACGTGCATACATATCTGTCCATCCCATCCATGTCAGTGTTGCATTGGAGTACATAAGATACCCATAGCTTCTTCCGCTTATCTTTTGCTTTCCCTTCTTCTCATCACAGTTTCGAGTGTAGCTCTCCATCATATATCAACTACACTACCAATTAGTGTCAAGCTGAATAGCAAAAGCTACAGCAACAGCTACAGCTACAATGTCGGCCCTTACAAAGCTCCGTGAGGGTCTTGCCCGTCAGGACAACACTCCTGTGGCTCATACCCTGGCCCCTCATGAGAAGGAAATCACCGAAGCTCCTGGCATCGTCGAAGCTGGCCCTGACCACGACAAGGAGGCCACTGCTGGCGCTGATGCTCCCAATGAGAAGGGCAACGAGTCTGATGTTCCCAGTGAGGATGTCCAGGCCGGTGTCAAGGAGATTCAAGCCATTACCTTGACTTGGGGTAAGGGTTCTCTGGCTGCTCTCTTGTGTCTGTAAGTTTAACCATCATCTTCAGTTTCTCATCATCAAACAATGCTAACAGTTCAATCAACAGCATCTGGCTTCTCTTCCTCATCAGTGGATTCCGCCTGTCCTTCGCTGTGGTTCTGATGCCCTATCTCACCAGCGAGTGGCAGGCTCACTCCCTCATGACCACCATCCCCATCGTGGCCGATGCCATGACCGCTGCCGTCTACATTCCCATGGCAAAGGCTCTCGACGTCTGGGGTCGTGCTGAGGGTTTCCTCCTCATGAGCGCCTCTGCTACTCTGGGTCTGGCCCTCATGGCCGCCTCCCAGAACCTCGCCACCTTTTGCGCCGCTCAGGTCTTCTACTCCGTCGGATGGGGAGGCATGATCTACGCCGTTGGTGTGCTCGCTGCCGATGCCTCCAACCTCAGGAACAGAGGTTTGGCCTTTGCTTTTACCTCTTCGCCTTACATGATTACTGCCTTTGCTGGCTCCCGAGCTGCCGCCGCCTTTGTCCTTGACGTCCAGAACTGGCGATGGGGTTTCGGCTGGATCGCTCTCGTTCTGCCCTTTGTCTCCATTCCTCTGTTCCTTGTCCTCAAGATCAACCTTCGCAAGGCTTTCAAGAACGGCACCGTCGCAAAGACCAAGCGAACTCGCGGCTTCTTCGGCTCCATCTGGTGGGCGTTTAATGAGTTTGATGTCGTCGGAATCTTTCTGTTCGGTGGCGGTCTCGTCGTCTTCTTGCTCCCCTTCAACTTGGCTGCTCACGCTCCCAGCGGCTGGAGCACCGACTACATCATCGCCATGCTTGTCGTTGGCCTGCTTACCCTGGTCTTCTTTGGTGTCTGGGAGTACTGGCTCGCCCCCGTCCCTTTCCTTCAGGGCCGTTTCCTTGTCGACCGATCCGTCATTGCAGCCTGCATGATCGACTTCACCTACCAGGTCTCTTACTACACCTGGAACTACTTCTTCAGCTCTTTCTTGCAGGTTGTCGTCAACCTTGGTCCCGCTGAGGCTGGATACGTCAACTCGACTTTCCAGGTCGTCTCTGGTGTGCTGCTCTTCATCGTTGGTTACCTCATCCGACGAACTGGCTACTACAAGTGGACCTTCTACTTCGCCGTCCCCATCTACATCTTTGCTCTTGGTCTCATGATTCACTTCCGTGCTCCCAACCAGTACGTTGGATACATCATCATGTGCGAGATCTTCATCTCCATCGGAGGTGCTGTCTTCATCCTGGTTATGCAGCTTGCCGTCCTTGCCTCTGTCGCTCACCAGTACGTTGCTGCGGCGCTTGCTACTCTCTACGTTTCTGGTGGTGTCGGTGGTGCAGTTGGAGGTGCCATCTCTGGTGCCATCTGGACGAATACCTTTATCCCTGCTCTCTCGCGCAACCTGCCCGAGGAGGAATTGCCCAACCTTGCTCTCATCGCTGGAAACTTTGTCAACCAGTTGGCCTACCCTGTCAACAGCCCTACCCGCCTTGCTATTCAGGAGTCTTACGGCTATGCTCAAGTCAGAATGCTTGCTGCTGGTGTCGGAGTTGCCTCTCTCTTCTTCGTCTGGGTCCCCATGCTCAGGAACATCAACGTCAAGAAGCTTAGCCAGACCAAGGGTACGGTTCTGTAAACAGCTTCAAGTTTGCTTCCATCTACCAACATGGTTGGCACCATACAAAGGTTTTTATGAATATCCAAGTGTAATATCCCTATTATAGGGTAGGATCGAGTGCTATCTGAATGATTAGTGTAATAAGATAGAGAGTGATGAGTAGTGACTAAAATTCACGAACATGAGTTCACCTTCGTTCTTTACTCTTTTGTAAGGCTCTTCATTTCTTGATTTGCAGTGCGTATGGATGCCGTGAGTGCGTTTTGTTTCCAGGATGTTGTCCAGGACAGTGTTAATAGTACAGCCATAGCCTCAGCAGCCATGTTGAGTTGGGCCACAAATAATGCTGTAGGTCTGGTTATTGACACTCTGGCTTTCTGCAGGTAATATTCAACACTAACATGTATATTCAGAGAAAAGCCTTTTCTAAATTGGTATATGAGTGAAACTATCAGTGACTACCTCAGCCTCTCAATAGGCAACTCCATTCTGGATAATGAAGAGCGGCTGTGGTCGAGTACAGCAGTATGAAATAAACAAGTCTTGTACAGCCTCTATCTCTGGCAAATGTGACCAAACATTCAAAAATAATTAACCAAAAAAGTCACGGATGCTACTGGTATAGCTCAATGGATGAAACCACCCGAATAAGTCCACGTTTTAGTCACAGCTTTCATACACAACCCAAGACAGACAAAGAACCCTCAAGCTTATAGCATATCATCATCCTTTTAAGTACAGTCAACCGGCTTCGGTCGTGTCATCTTTACCCGTAAATCAGTACTAAGATAGAGCTGAACTTGATGATTCAATACCATCATATTCTGTTGTTGAAATCATCTCCATCACATACGACCATACCTATTAGAGAACTCTGGGTCCCGTCTGCTCCCCTATAGATAAGCTAATAAGGGGCGGATTAGTAGTTGGGTCGGTGACGACCAGCGAATCCCCGCTGTTGTATGTTTCTTTTTTACGTGATTTTGCTATTGTTGTGATATTGCTCTGGTGTTACTCTGCAGTGCTTCTTGGAGAGCAGGTTGAGTTGTGGGGTATAAGGTGATAAGCTGGGCCTGGGGAGTGAAGACTGTATTGAAAATCGCGGCTATGCCTTGCTTGATGCGGGATGTTATTATCTTATAAGGAATTCTCTCTTACTGTGACACCAAAGGTACTTAGTTGCCATTGCATTTGCTCGTCAGGACTGTACTGCGCTCAGGGGTAAATACGATAGCCCGGGGTTTTTAAAGCCCATACAGTCTTTCTCTGTTTGCTTCAACGTTTGCTTATTGTCTATCTAGAACCAAACTCCGCTTGTCTTGTTAGATACTCGACCCTGCAGACGTTCGCACTCAACATTGTTGATCTCGGGTCAAAGCAAGCCACTCAAGCATAACAAATAACTCTAGACAACAGCCGCAAAGCCCAAACTTTCTGCCGCATCAGCAAAAACAAAATATCATCCATGTATTCATTGCCATCTGATTTGCTGTAGAAGCAGTTTTTATAGTCTCAAATCATATAAAGCACGATGCTCCTCCGCCACCTAAAACTCGCTCGGTAATGATCACTCGAGCGCGCAACTTTTTCGGATTCTTCCCAATATTGTAAACATGTTGTAAATGCCCTGCAAACGCCGGACACCTCGGCGCCCATCCCGTACTGGACGTAGCTCGCTTGTCCTGGACTTAGTAGACCTTCTTCTTCTCGTCGATGCTGAACTGTCCAGGACCGCTGTTGACCAGGAGAAGAAGTCCTCCGACAATAGATAGGATCTGGAAGAAGTCGTACTTGGCAAAGTCCTTGTGGGGGTGGTGCTCGTGCAGCTGTTACTTGTTAGCTTTTGCATGGCATATATGGACAGATGCTGCGTGTTCTGACTTACCGTCCAGAAGTTGTTGACCAAGAGGTTGAATATGCTCAGAATAACAACCAGCAGAGTAGCGCTGTACTTGGCCTTGAACCCAACGACCACCATGACGCAGGAAACGCCACCGAGAGCCGAGACAATGATGCGCCAGAGCGACCACTCGCCACTGAAAACGAATCCGATAAAGAGGAAGATGAGGAGAACACGGCCAGCCAACTGGAAGTACATCTTGCGGTCCTTCTCGTCGATCTGAGGGAGACCAGCAAAGACCTGGGTCTTGCGCACCCAAGAGTCGGATAGGACCATGACCAGGCCGCCAATGACAGACAAATTTCGGAGGAAGAAGTTGAGATCAAAGATGAGACCGTAACCGAGAGCTTGGGTGATAACAACGCCTACAAGACCTGCGACGGCGTACTCGGAATGCTTTCGGATAATGACAAGGGTGGAGCACGAAAACATGGCGAGGATGTTGACAAGGAGGAAAATATGCGTGAGGCCAGTGGGGACTATCAAATGTCAGAGATCATTCACCCTTTCTGTTATGCAGCTTGCGACTTACTGTGCCTGTAATCCCTCAGGTAGAGCAGCTGATCGGACCATTGGGTGACGATACGGAGAGCATCCTCAAAGAAAGTAACGACGATCAAGAAGCGGCCAATGGCAGGGAGATAACTATCAGCGAGGACAAGTTGTCAGCTAAAAACGCACGCGCTCGAAACGGGCGTCGCGCAACTCACGGCTTGCATGGCTCGCTGAGGGTGTCGAGCTGATCCTCAATCTTGCCGGTATAGGCTCGAACCTGGTCGAGAAAGCCCTCACTCTGCTGAGGATCGGCGCTCTGTGAGCCGCCGTAGGGCGCGGGGCCGCCGAGGCCGTAGCCAGAGTTGAATCGCTGGGACATGGCTATAGTTTCGAGCGAGGCTTTCCCGTGCAGACCTGCTGACGACGAGACACGGCTGGGAGTTTCTTGAAGAGCTGGTTGTTGTTTCTGATCGTCGCGTAGAGAAGATGAAAAGAACCCAAACAGCTGGTGAAGCTTGGGAACTGAAATCGAAGAGGTGGTGGAATCGGCCGGGTACAATAGCAAGAGGAATTGCAATTGGGTTTTGGATAAACAAAAGTTATTGGATAAAGGTTTGAAAAGAGTGAGGGCAAGGGCAAGGAGAGACAAGAAGAATGAGGCGTCGAGGCGAGCTGTCCTTTGTGATTCAATTGAAGACGATGACCTCAGACGAGTTAAAGGAAAAGGTAGTAATAGTCAAGGTCTGATTGTACAACGGTGTCCTTTCGAGATCCCGTGATGGTGCATGTAATAGTCCCACTTTTTAGCTCCCTTTCTATTTATGCCTCAACTGAGACTTTCCCATAAGTTCATAACACAGCAACCTAATAGGGTCAGGTACTTGTAGCAATGCCGAGAGGACGACTCTCTTGTTTGTACCTGCTAAACTCAATCTTACCACCAACTATTACTGCTTACAGAAGGTCTCAGACCTCGTGTGTGCTGTACCTACAATCCTACATCAATAAACACGGACCTCCAGCCACCCCCAGCACCACCTTTGGTTAGGGCCGGGAACTAAAGACTCCAAGAATGGAAACTGACCCAATGGGACGCTATTTAAGTGGCGTATCGTATCTTCCTCTCTGGACAGTTCTGGACCCAGGAGCCAGATCTCTTTGTTTAGCATCAGTTGGTAGATCTAATATTTGCAAAGTGTTGGCTTGTCTTTGCTTGTTGCGACTTACAGGAGTAAGCTCAGTTAGGCCAAAAACATATCTTAGACATGGTTTGAACCACCAACTCTATTCCAACCCAGTCAAAGACTCACTCAACTTCCTGTCGATTCGTTCACCATCCTCAGCCTGCCCTGATCATCATACTCAACCATCCCTTCGTTGACAGCTTTCTGCATCTCTTCGCGCACTACGGTGCGCTCACCTGTGACTGGATCCCATTCCCATCCCTCTTTCATCCACATCCATCTGAGATACGCCCTTAGTTCCTTGTCGTCTGGTCGAACCCTCATCCATTCAGGCTGAAACTCTGGTTCTCGACCCCCGCCATTGTGGTCCGTCGCTCGGCCGAGTAGTTCATCCCGACAAAAGATTCGCCAGCTGTCTATAGCATACTTGCCCTGTGTGAGATGGCCAATCTCCCATGCCTCTAGATCTTCTTGGTTTACGTCTTCTTCAGAAGATGAGACGTCGTCTCTGCCTGTTTGGAATATTCTTGCTGAAGGATCAAAGTCTCTGCGGTCGTAGTTTTTCACCTTGTAGCTTTTGCCTGCACTCGGTGGGTTGTCCAGGAAACCTCGAGCATACTTTTGCATCAAAGCTACGCGATGAACCGATAGCCCAAGATGTCGTATCATCCCAATAATATCATCAGTATTCGTTGAGGAAGCGATATCTGTAGGAGTTGAAAATTGTTCTTTGAACTTGTAAAACACAGGAATGGCCTGCAGACCCTTAGTTCGAATAAGGAACGTCACAGCAATCAGCAGCCAGAAGGGTTCGTGCGCAAAGACCTCCTGAATGAGACCGAATCTTGACGCAGTGAGTGGTGCAAAAGGTACTGCAGATATCGTGCCTCGCGGTGACCGCTTTCGCAACAGCGCATTATTCTCTGATGCCGAGGTTGGTGGTGTAAAGTACGGGGAGGATGTACTGATAGGCTTCATGTCCAAGGTTTTGTCGCCTGGCACACTCCAGGTTTCTAAAGCGGCTGTTTGCGGGGAACCCTGCCCACGGGTGAGCTTACCAACAGTCCTACTTGGAGAAGTGACATGCTCAAGTAGTATTTGTGGTGCAAGAGGCAATTGAGTCCACTTGTTGCTCTCTTTCGGGCGTTGTTCCTGAGGTTGATCGGTCCAATAATGAGAGGTTGTGAATCGACCCTTTGCCTTCCCAGACGAAGCCTCCTGGGCAAGCTGTTGCTGCTGATTGTCGAACTGTTCGTGGATAGATGGTGGCCGGATTTCAGGGTCCCGCTCTAGCTCTTTGGCCTGGGCAATAAGCCGGTCGGTAGATTCCCAAGGGTTTGAGGCTGAAGGAGGATCCTTTCCGTTAAGTATGTACCATACATATGCAAGCACATCTTGTCCATCCAAGCTGTGTTCATGGTAGCCGTGATCTTGCCGCATGGAGCTGGCGCATTCGATCAGATATTGCCAGTCTTTTGCGTTTGCTAAGAGACTCTCCTGTAGAAGCTGCTCGGTCTCGTTCGATGCCTGACCGGATCCGATGACGTCGACAAGGAATTCACGGGTATCTTGCCAGACATTGAACGCCGAGAGGATATTGTCGAAGCACGGCATTGCGGGGTCATTCATGTCGATCAGGTCTTGTGTACGCTTGGCATGCGAATGAGAAGAGCCCTAAGGTTGTGTTGTGATGGGGCAGCGTGAATATGCAGGAGACAGCGGGCGGCGTGAATGCTGATACTCTTGGTAATGTAGATTGTTGGCATGTAGGCGACACCTGTAAAGCCGAGTAATGGAGTTGGGATAACTCATACAAACAACTATGATCTCTTGATACATATGTTGGTGGAAATGTTGGATTTTGATCTTGTCACGGCATATGTGGATGGAGTAAGGCGAAGCGAAGTTGAGCTGAACAAAAAAGACTGTTGTTTCCACTATCAAGTGTGCGCTATTCTTCAGCACTGGCGGTTCTCGATGGTCAGGTCTCCATGGTATTTGTAAACAAGCAATGCCTATCTTTGAAGAGAATAGGTATTCATGTGCCTTGAGAATGCTGTTTATTTTCAAACACAAGTGTTTTTTTGCCTTGCTTATTCTCTTTTCATTTAACGAGATTAGGAATGAGTCCTTTGACATCATACTCCGTATCAAGTCATTGCCGACGGCGAACTAGGATTCTAGTTAATTAGTGGAGAGTGATAAAAAGTGATGCGAACGAACCCGCGAATTTGAGATATAAATCGATCGATTCAAGGCCAAAACTATCACAGCCTGATAATAGATAGTAGACATGATCAAATCTGTGATAACATCAGCTATAACTTAGGTGTCCAACACATTGCAATGTGTTGTTTAGGAGCTGTTAGCTAACCTGGACTCTAATCTAATTGGCCAGACTTGCTTAACTCCCTGAACAAGCAATCCACGTGCCTAGGCGACCAGGTTATGTGCAGCTGCAGTGATACCTGAGCACGCAAAGACGCTAGAACAGGGCCTTTCTTCATCTGCACCTCGGCTTGAAAGTGCCGTCGCATACGTATCTGGTACTACGCGACACTTTGCACTTGTTACATGGTAGCATGGTACCTGCCCTGGTCACACAATCCAATCTCGCTGAGCTTCAGATGGCCCAAGGTTACTTTTTAGGCTCTAGCTCAGCCTGAGACGGGTAGATGCGGTGACGATTATACCTACCTAAGCTACCTACTCAAGATACCTGGCCATGTCGCGTGATGGAGATTGTTGAGTGAGGTGAGATGCCATACAGATGACAGTTGCACTCTCAATATGTCATTTCAATTCAATAGACGCCATGAGAGGAGATTAGAACAGTTCGAGTGAAACAACGTAGCTATTTTTCTTGTCATGGGCATGCCATATCAAATACCAGTTCGCCAGAATCGGCTCCTAAGAGCTCAGAAGAGGATCAAGACTCACACTGATAGTTTTCGCATCACCTAACATAAGCGTATCTACGACAGTGACATGTCCTAGGTGAATTATTACAAGAAGATAGTGTCATTACTCTGTTCAATTCAAACTTCTTTATCACTATGTATGTATTTCTGATTCCTAGGTAATATCGAGCCACATAGCACAGTCAAGTGACACCGTTGACGCCAAGTAACTATCATCCAATCAGAAAGCTCGCCCTGCCCGTGATGTGGTCCGATTGACCGGGTCACGTGCACAAGGGATCCACTTGATCCCCGACTCGAATTCGCCTTGCCTTGCCGTCTCCGCCAATTCTATCTTCTTCCCGTTTCCGTTATACCGCCAACCGCGCCCTCTTCCTGTTTCCTACAGAACCTGTATCATCATCATCAACATCATCCAAGAGATGAGTAGTCGCGGCGGTAAATTAGCCCCAGAAGTCAATCGGTTAGTTGCTGCCATTTCCATTCCGCGCCCGTCAAAAAAGACTACTACAACATTCAAAGCCTTGCGCCTCATCCATCACTCATCGTATTCTCGATCCTGATCGGCCCTTTGACCACATGCCTGTGTCGTATTGCATCCGCTAACTGTATTATAGAGCTCTGTTCGTCAAGAACTTGAGGTATGATAGAAACTACGATACGGCAAGATGCCCGATCCTCGACTAATCGATGTCGATCTAGTTACAACGTCACTCCGGAAGAGTTGTTCGACCTTTTCGGGAAATTTGGCCCAATCCGGTATGCACAGCCCGAGCTTCGAAATGTTTTCTTGACGACTACGATGTTATCACAACAAGTCACGATGCGCATTACGATGTTTATACTGACGATCTATGTAGCCAAGTTCGACAGGGCATCGCCAACAACACCAAGGGCACGGCTTTTGTTGTCTATGAAGACGTAACGGACGCGAAGCAGGCCTGCGACAAGCTCAACGGCTTCAACTTCCAGAACCGCTACCTCGTCGGTGCGTCGCCCTTGAATTCGTCCCATAGTCACTGGTGCCTAAACACTCGGACATTACCTCGGACGTGGCCTCGGAATTGGACTTTTGCTGACAACAATCTCTAGTTCTATACCACCAGCCCGACAAGATGGCCAAGTCAAAAGAGGACCTCGAAGCCCGCCGGGAATCTTTAGCTCAGCTCAAGAAACAGCACGGTATTGATTGACAATCCGACCGGTCTGTGGATAGCCTGCCTAGGAAGTTTATTTCCTCGTCTGCAGGCCGGTCTTCGTCTTCTTCCAAATCTCCTTCGCCGGATCCGAAGACGATCCTACGAAAAGGCAGGACCCCGACCAACAGAGCAACCGCCGAAAGCCGCGCATCCTCCCGAGTCGTCCGCTTCGACGACGGACTTCGACCTGCATTGACCTGTGCATGATGTAACCTTATTGTATCGCTTTTTGGAGGAGGCTCTGATGATGAGCCCAGATACGCATCAGCTTTAGGTGGTTTACTATTGGCTCGGACTCGCTTGACACGCAAACACCTCTCCTTTACGGTTCTGGGAATTGGTGCACTGGGGAAATTCAATGTTGATTCAGCAAGTGGCGATACGACCGGTCACAAACTACTTTTTGGAATTTGGCCTGTGAGAGGCCTTGATGATGTTGTTGCCTATGATGGCTTTTGTTGCATTTCGAGTTTTCTTTTTTTTTCTTCTTAAAACCTCCGACATGGAAGTCATGGCCATGAGATGCCAAACCCCCTCTTTTGCGGTTGCATTCTGCTTGATGGGTTTGAAACCGTATAGATATGTGATGTATAGTGGCCTTGACTTTGCATTCTCTCCTCGGTGGACTTTGGCTGTTTGTGCATACCACGGAATTCAATACTGGTAAATGGGGAAGGGAAGGGATAAGCATTAGCAAGAATGAAGTCGGTTTGATTCGGTAATAAGCCAGGATCAGAGGTAAAGAACTCTGGTCTTGGAATACCTTTGATACCAGCGTGCTCCACATATGGTTGAAGTTGCCACCTCATACACATGTGCATTTTGCCAGGCTGCATCCAACAGCAAACAAACGCACCTCAACATGACAAGTGAAGTGTATGCTACCCTAACAGTGTCGAATTCGTAGAGCACCTGACATGAAGCTCCTGCACCGTGTCTGCAGTTGCAGATCCGTGAGCATGATTTCCATGAACGCCGTCACCAACAGACACAATACATGCATTGATGCAAATGCAGACACTCCAGCAAGTGGCGAGGCATCACAATGGCACAAACATACAAACTTGCAGGTCGGTTGATGAACTCGTGAAGCTTGATGCTGGTCGGAAGGAGAACCTCAAAGTAAGCAGAAGATGGATGAATCACTCGGTTCGGACCAGTCAATAATGAACGCATTGCCATAAGGTATTCATTTCATCTGAGACTATTGGATTTTAACTTGACACGGTGGTATAGGTGTGTAAGCTGAGATGGGTCGGCACTCGTGGGACTTGGTGGTATTAACAGAAGGCTTGAGTAGGTAGATAGATACCTCAGGTTGAGAAGCTGTGATGAATATATCGCATCATTGTAGGCACACCACATTGTAGATTACCTAAGAATACATAGGCTGGGCTTCGCCTTGCCCTATTCCCAGTAAAGAAATGGTTACAATGATTCCGCAAAGTTCATTGCCTAGGTAGTCACCGAGAGCCAGCTGTCTGCCAGCTCTGAAGGCTATCGCTCAGAAAACGCCTTACAGGACAGGCAGCTGGCCGCTTTCAAGACGACTTGTTTATCCAGGTCGCATCAAGCGCGGCCACTGAAAAAGTAAGAAGATGCTTTAGATGGCTAACCATTTAGAGTCTCATGTCAGGTTGGCCGCTGAGGAGGTCTCGATATCAACCGTGGAGAGCTGTGAGTGGCTCTATAACCGCCGGAGGGCCGGCTTGTGGCTGAGCTTGGGAGGCTTTGAATCAAGTTGAACCAACGTCGACTTTACTTGTACCGGCATCATTATTATGGAAGATGAACAAGTTGTGGATTTATCGGGTTCTTGATCAACTAGAATTCAAAGTCGTTGAGTTGATTGATCTATGTCAAATTACGATTGCTTCACCCGTTCTCTATGTCTACCTTAGTTATCATGGGCGAGATTGAATATATCTCCATTATTGATGACTAGGTATGAAAAAGACAATGACAATGCATGTACTGTTAGCTGTAACCGAAGGATTTGATCTCTTGTATCCTATACCCGTGTCCATCTCCATGACACACCAGACCACCTTGAGCTTCACAGCCACACCTGAGACCTTACAAACTCCCCTAGCTCTAAGCAATACTCAACTCTATCTATTGCCTGCGCTCACAGTTCTTTTCTCTATCTTGGTCATGATGCCTTGGGCCCCTCATGCGTCCCTGTTCCTGGCCATGAGGCTCATTACCAACTTCATGGCCGCAGTTGGGTCACATTCTTCAAAGACCTACGAGCTCCAGTCTTGTTAGTTAGATCTTGCTATGATATAAAGCTATATCAGAGCCCGATTCACATACATTCGTATACACTTTCATCGCATGGCAATTTCTTCTCATCTCTATGTCTCCTCCTTTATCGCGCCTTAGCAGACTATCTCTTGAGAATATGTCTCCTGAAACCCACTCTCGGGTCAAAGCCCAATCTGTCGCTGCAGAAGACCAGCAGCACCATCGCGGTGAATCATCTTCAGAGTCGGACACAGATCCAGATAGCTCCGAATTTGGAGATGATAGCTCAGAATCGGATAATGACAAACCCTCTATGATCAAGTCTCCTACCAAGCTCACATATCTCATCGGTCACCTATCCGACACCACCCAATCCACCGTCCGCGATACCTTCAAAGAACCTCCCAAGATTGCCCTGGAAAAGTGTCGTCGCATTGACGACACATACGCATTCCAGATGACCGAGCTTGTTACGCGTTCTGTCCGTATCCGCGCGCCAGAGAAAGGCACCTCTAAACTGAGCTGTTCGTGCCGGGACGACGGGCAGCCTTGTCAGCATCTTCTATGGTTATTAGATCAAATCGTGAAGCAGACCTTGTACGATAACGATCTCAGCAAGCCTCTCAAGATGAACCAAGCAGGCTACGCCGAGGAGTTAGGTGAACCATTCAACAGCATCTCGAGATACCGGCTTGACGTTCTTGCGGATGGACTACACTGCCATCTCGTCACTCCTGATTTAGAATACGACAACGAGCCAGATATCTTCCGTGCCCAAGAAGCTCGGGAGATTCTATCCTCAGTCTACGATGTGGACCCAGACGATTACCGTCCAGACATCTTTGATCATATATCCCTGGGGAAGAAGATTATCAAACGCCACGATCTCGAGCAGACTATTTTCCGAATGCTCCTAGACAATCACCACTTCTTCCACTACGTTCGCTCCCTGTCCCGCCCACAAGACCCGATCAAAGACCACTTCCATAAGCTCACCCAGCGCATTGACCGCGTCCTTCGAGACCTTGACGCTGCAAACCCCTCTGCAGGCCCAGAATCCCCTCGCGACGTGCCCTGGGCCGCTTCTCACATCCTCGGCTGCGTTCGCCGCATGCGTCACGAGATATACACTCGCGACAGCCCCCTCTCCACACGCGAGGCCCTCTCTGCAGCACGCGGCCTTGTGCATGTTCTCGACTCGGTTGTGTCTCGCAACAGAGACCAAGGTTCAAGTCGTGCGCCACGCGTTGACCGTAATCTCTACCTGCGCCTCATTGGCGATCGCGACCAAGACTTTGTCCTCGGCGTATTGATCCTTATCCCAGAGGCGGCAAGTCAGTTTTTACACAATCTCGAGTCGATTCTCGACCGAATTGAGATCTATGGCGCCCCTGCAGGTTATGTGGAGCGGTTCTGGGCTACGATGGGGAGGTTGAGGGCGTCGAGCACAGGATCCGGGCTGAAGCGGCCTGTGCAGGGACAAATGGGAGGACGAAAAACGAGGCGAACCGAGTGAAAAGATATATGGAACTGGACTTGCATTATGCCGATATGGGATAGACTTGTTTTCTTCTTGATATGGATACCTTTGCTAACTGAATGCCTACTGCCTATCTAACATGTTGCAGAAAGAAATCGAAAATAAAATTAAAAGAAACCCCTGGCTGAACGAGTCTAATATATCAACCAAGCTCTGTTGCTCTTCGTCTAGAGACCTGTGCTGCTGCAAGCTGTTGAGTGGAGAGTGCTATGCGTAAAATGTAAAATGAACGAACTTGCAATCAAAACCCTGTCAAAATTTGAACCCAGACTCGTCGCGAAAGTTTTCAAGCTCCGCGAGAACCTCTTTCAGACTAGGCCGGTCATAGTAGTTCTCTTTCCAGTCACCCCTCTTCATACCCTCGATCCTTTGTCTGAGCCAATGCTCCGAGGTCTCGATTTCCTTCGACCACCATTTTTTTGCAGTCTGTTGCACCTCGTCTGGGGTAGAGAGCCCCAGCTTCTCAAACTGTCGGAGCACAAGCTGGTTCCTCTCTCTCACGATCAGCCTACTAAGACCGGCCTGCCTTCCGCGGGTGCATCGATCGATGAGGCGCTGCATAGCTCCAGGGGTTTTGGTGTATCCTGGGAACTCGACCTGCGGCTCCCATCGGTATGAAAGCCAGACTGCAGCTCTTTGAGGAGCACTGTTTCCCTCAAATATGCACCACAGCACGCGGCCGAGCATGTACACCTCACAAGCCTCCTGCTCTTTCGGGGTGAGACACGCCCAGGGGACATTGTAGCCTTTCGAAGGCCATCTGTACTCCTCACTTTCGCCCATTGTCTCCCATTCTGGAAGCATCTCGGCTAGAAGAGTCGCATACTTGTTGCTGATCTCTACTGGAATATCCTCGTCAATGGCAAGAAGTCTCATGTACTCCAGAGCATTGACTTCGGGAGCTGCGAACTCGCACCAGACTCCACGCTGCTCGAAATCAACCATCACAGCATCTCGAGAGGCTGACAGCACAATGTTGTCTAATCTGAGATCTGGGTAGAACACATCGGACGTCGCACGAAGATGTACCATCGCTGATGCAAGTTGAATAGCCCATTTTGTTTCGTCGGCCAATGACACCATTTTGTGCAATTTGAGGAAAGGAATCAGATCGCGTAGGCTGCCGTGAATATGATATTCAAGCGTGAATCCGATGACTGCCACTTTACTCCCGAAGCTACACTTCTTTGTTACCAGGCGCACAGGTCGAGCGATAATATTAGGATGGGATTGGATGGTGAGGAGCTGCCTTAGCTCATGATAGAGGTACTTGGTGTAACTGGTAAGGGCTTTGAAAATCCAGGTCTTGCCACCAATCTTGACTAGGCAAACACTATCATGCAGTTGTGAAACGTATACCACGTCACTGAGATCGACAGTAGGAGGTAACTCAACATCACTACCCCAGGCGTTTTGAAGAGCCGTCACAGACAAGAGTTGCCGTTCCAGGTAATGAGTCGGTGCGATAGAGACTTCTGCATCGGCAATGTTCACTGGTAGGTTTTTGAAGACAATCCTGGAGCCGAAAGGAACGTTGTCAAAGATTTGAACAGGATCCTGCTGCTGTGACGTCCAGTATTGCAGAATACGAAGTACATGCTGAGTGATACCGAGATGCGCAATTCGTTTGGCGCTCGTAGTATGAAATGCCACGTCAACATCTAGGACATGGCGAAGGTCAGGCGAAAGCTTTGAAGGCTCAGGAATGAAGACATCCATGCGGATCGGTGGCATGGGATCGATAAACAAGGGCACAGCATAGAACTGGCTTCCAAAAGCGGTACAGCCGTCGATGCGCCAAAGAGGTCGTTCCAGGTCGTCAAGGCTGTCAATACGGTTCTTCGGGTTCAGCAATGAGTCTTGCCAGCTGATTGAATGACCACCTTGGGCAACAGAGTCTACTCCATGCTTTGATGGGGGGTCTGAAAAAGCTGCAGTAGGATGGATGACATCGTGGATAGATTCCTGACTCAACTCCATGGCACGGTCTGATGATGCGTCTGACGCAGAGACTTGGGAAGCAAGAGCTCAAAGCCAGCAGCGAACAATGCTGCACGGCAAAGCAACAAGCAACAAGCACCTGCGCGATGTCTTGAAGACTGCCCAACACAAACAAGCGGCTGGAGATGAGGGGTTCCTGTCCCAGGCACAAGGGATCAGACGTTGGAAGTTGGCGAAGAGTTGTTTAGCTGGGCCGTCAACAAAGACAGGGCAGCCAAGTTCGATTCAAGACAGAACTCGACGGCAAATTCTATCGATCCAGGCAACGATTGTGGCACAAATGAGCAATTAAGTTGGCAGAGAGAAGGAATCTCCGTTGTTGTGTGGCAATGCCAAAGGTGGGAGACTGCTGAATTGGGCCACTTTGGGTGAGGTTGGCTCAATCCCATTATGTTTGATCACATGATCCCGAGATAGCCTGTTGGTTCTTGTGAGACGGAAGGTGACGGATCACGCTGGCTCTTGCCGTACCAGGTTACATGTCTGGAGTTGAGGGCCAAGAGCAAACAACAAGTCCCTGGTCTGCGATGGTGTCTACGCACCATATTAGAGCTTCAAACAAAAAGATTCAGTCTTCGACTTATTCTTGCGCTTGACGTAAGTACCCATTCCAGAACTCCACCCGCCTAATTATTTGGCGGACTGTCTTTCAATCAAATACTTAGTCGTTGGTGAATGACAGCAAGGCACCACGAGTCTGCTATAAAGCGAAGGCGGGTATCCGTTGTCGTCTGGAAACATGGCATGATGTCGCCAGCCCGCAGTGGCCGCCCACGACTTTTTGCTTCTCTATCCCTTCAATACTAGGTATTATTGTCACGACTGCAGCCCCTTGTTATTGCCCCTCCACTCGTGCGATGGGCGGTCGATGCTTCCGTCTTGTCATGGCAATGTGTTCGGTGGATTAGATTGCTCGTCTCGAAGTAATTGTATACGATGGCGCAGGCTGCTGATACCCGGAATTGACACAGGCTTTCGGGGACCTTGCGAGCTCGGCGTATACCTCAAAGGACAAGGATTGTCATTCAAAATAAAAGTTGACTAATAGCATTGGAAGAAATGATCGATGTCAGAGTGAATGAATTGACTTAGGCATTGCAAGGAAGTAGATCAAGTTCATATGCCGAGACAGATAATGACGGGGAACTTGAAAGACATCATAGGCTTTTTGGATTGTAAATATTGTCTAGAGAGTGTTGTCAGGGGAAGTCGGAATTGAAAGGCATGGAAAGAGCCCCGACGAGACGAATCTGTTACACAGGCAAGCCAGTATATCAATGGCCCAGGTAAACAATTTGCACTAGGGTGTGTTCCAAGCGACATACAATGCATTGGGTGTGAGGATGAGTATCGGTTAAAAGGGCGACTAGGGTCAAGGCGAGGTAGGCAAACCTGCACCTTGGCTACGATTCACGCGAGCCAGACCGAGAATCATGGGTGTTAACGAGAGTATCGAGAACTCATAAGTACCGTATTCTCGCTTCAATTGATGAATGCCGCTACCTCCCCCTCCAATATCTGCGTGGGGGAATACCGAGCTTCTGGTAACAAGGGCTCCTTGTAGACCGGTGAGCAGTCACATCTCTCAATCCCGGAATAATGCATAGTACCGACCCCTTGGATCTTAGAAATACCCAAACTTATCTACACTAGTAGGTGCCTCTTTAAGCATAGACTATATCGCGGCTTTTCGATTGCTGATGTAGCATACTTACATAGGTAGTGTATGTGCTAGTCGACAGACGTACCAAACCAAGGAAGGATCTACCCAATGACGACCCTGGCAAGGGAATACATTCTTTTTTTCAGAGGAAGGCTTCAACATTGCGTAAGAAAATATTCAAATACCACAGGATTGAGTCTGGGAACCCCCCGAGTGGCCGTGCTGACTCTTTCTGCTGCGTTACCATACCTTACTTGGGAAAAGGGGAAATGAAGTCGGGGCGGGCGGTCTTAAGTGTATAACTGGCCAAGGCCAGCTGCATGCATGGCTGAAGAGAAAAAAGAGTTTGGTCAAATGATCTCACAGCGAGAAGCAAGCGTCAGGGATTTGGGTTGATGCATGCATTTATCCTTGATACTTTACCTACTACATGTATAACACATACATGGAGGAGTCAGCGTCACCGGAACTAACGTTAAGTAACCTAAGTCCCGAGAGCTAGGAGAGGTTCGATTCGGCTGGGACACGGGAAGACCCGTTGGTGGATAAAAGCTAGTGATGTTAGTGGAAGTGGGTTCCATCCATGTGGCATCCATGTTCGTTTTCCAGGTACATGAGGATTTGTTTTGTTGAAGAGGTCAAAGTTGGTGCCTGCCGGATCTGGTAGAATCCATTCCTACGGAGCACATTGCTGGGAGGTAGTACCTACTAGCCAAGGTCAGCAGGTGCCAAGGTAGGAACCTCACGTTTGACCATTCCATTTGAAGCCAAATACGAAGTAGACGCCCGTGTCTTCCATCCGTCCTTGGTGTATGTACGGTTAGTTTTGTTCACTAACACCGAGTAAAAGCTACTACTGCCCACAAGGGAAAGCGCGACTATCAATGATCGATCAATCCTTCTTCCAAACAAGCTTCTAATCACGGGATCCTTGCGAATTTGGGAAAACGCCAGTGATCCATTCCATGCTTCTGCATCATGCATCTCTCGTCGTCCAATATCTTGACCGATGTCACAGACTTGTATCGCCAGGAACACTCATTCCCACAATGACTGCACTTTCAAGAGAAAAGAGATAACATATCCAGACAGAAGAATACGCAGACGCCGCCACTCTTACGCCGAGTGCGCTGTGATACAAGAGAGCCCGGCAAGACGCGCCAATGCTGATGCATAATCTTGCTGACTGGCGGCTCAAATTTCATCAAGACATTGCCAACATCCGATAGTCAGCTCTTTTAAAATAAAGTAGCAGTAACAATAGGCATCATACCGGATGACGATCGGCCCGATGCCCCAGCTTCAGCATCCGGTCATGAGCAATATAATTGCTCGTCTCACCGGTTCCCGCACCAGCCTCTCCTTCGTACCAACCAGAGCGTTTGCATGACAATGGCGCACACGAGACTAACCACATGAACAGGCTCCAAAAAATCGACTAAAATAATATCATCGGACACCAAATTGTCAGGAGGTCGTATTCTCACAAGCAGTCAGCATTCGTCCGATCGATGGGTGAAAGAGTCAACTCGGAAGAGATATCATAAAGCCTACTGATTTGTAAGTTTACCACAGTCCTGCATATGAGGAAAGCAGGTAACTCGAATGACCTACAGAACGCAGGCGCACAGTTGTTCCACTTGTTCATTTGTACTTTGCAAGGTGCCATTGCATTTTCGCGGGCATTGAGACGCATCGTCTCTGCAGTTACTTTCGCACCGTTCTCTCAACGCTAAGTAGGCTTGCATTGACTAGGTAGAGAGTCAAACATCAGCTTTCTTAAACCTTCTTGGCACCAAGCACCCTATTTCGGGTTTGTACTCCCCAGAACCTGGGCCGACTCGCAGAATTGACGATGTATCCATTACATGGGGTTCGATACCAAGGTGGGTTGGCCTTGCGAGACCCTGTGGCAGAAAATGCAAATTGAGGATGCCACATCTTAACCCTGGCTGCGTTGTCGTGCAGCCATGGCCGACATTGGTCAGCCCCATGTCAATCACATGGTCGACTTAATGCATGAATTAACCGCTGCCATGAATAGGCTCCCAAGCAGGCTCCGTGGCCATGGAACAATGAATCGATCCAAAGATTCGACTGATTAGATGAGTCAAGTCCACAAAATGGATCCGTAGACTGGGGGATCTACGCCCACACACAAGTCGGACAGACCACCCCTTCTGACTTGTAGCTGAGCTTCGAATACCATGCCCTTGCCGCGAACAACGCCTTTGTCTTTTTTTCTGTTTCTATTGTCTTTTCACCTGGCCGGGAACTCTAGACACACTGACAGACCGGGCGGGTAATATCCCAGAACCCTTTGCTCGCGCACCGCAATCAAAAGAGCCCCTGCCACTCCCATGGTACCCCTCAGACCGGTCAAAAACTACTCAGCACAAGGCCATGTCGACTTCGTCCTCACCGAGTCCACTTTCCTCTCTCACAGACTCGTTCATCATCACCTTTCCCAGCAGACCGTCAAGCCGTTGCTTGAATCGCTCAACGCCCAGTCACTACGACCACCACACCGCCAGCCGCCGACTTGCTCAGCCCGCATCCCGCATCGGTCGTCATCCCTACGATCGCGGCCGCAGGCATATCGTCTGTTTTGTCCCGACCTGATTCCGCTCAACGCACCGGCCAGTGCCAGTGCCTTTAGCTGCTCGCTCCACGTTCTGTCGCCAGTACCACAGCAGCACAGCCCGCCCTGTTGCTAAAAGTGTAAACGGAACCCGGCGGACAAGGCTCCTGCGTCTCATCCAAACAGCCCAGGTACTCGCTCTCGACGCTTTTCAGTTGACGGCTGCGAGCAGCACACCAATATCTCATCGACCTTACTTCCATTGCCAAGGAGCCTCAATGGTTTGATTGGGCGCATTCTACAGCCTCTACTTATCCTCTCTCCGCCTGTCTTCCCCGGAAATCTTCGCCTCCCTCATCGTATTGATTCTCATCTCCCGGCTATCTGGGTATCTCTTTCGGCCACTATTTTGGCATCGGTCGTCGCTGGCGCTCCACTCGGCGCACTACGGGGGTTTCAACGTCAAGTGTTCCGGTGATGACTTTCGTGCCACCTTAGCCTATCACCACACTCCCCCTCTTCTCACCCCGGCGTCGCTCAATTTTTGACCACTGTTTCTGAAGCCCGAACTGGGCCATCCAGAATCCTAGGTCTTTGTTCTTGCTTGTATTTTCTCGACTTTGATCCCCGCGTGGTGGTACCTTGACTTTTACCTTTTGTTCTTACTACTGCTAGGCAGTCTTTGTTCCACACCCCGTCCTGTCTCACTGCAGCCATTATGGTAAGAGTTTCTCTCCCCGGTTGGCGGCAAGCTGCATGGGGTTATATCATCGATACGCCGTCCCATCGTTCTCTTTGGGTGACCCCTGCGGCTGTTGCCAATCATCCCCCGTTTCCTCTTGTCGCTGCCCCATCGTGGCTCTCGTGTCATGACTCCCGGTCAAACATCTTCTTCTTGATCTTGCCCCTAGGCCCCTCACCAGCAGACCTAAATGTGCGGTGAATTGATTTTTTTTTCTATAGAATCCGCATTATCCTTCCAAAGTTAAGAGACCTCTCCTCCAGCCGGGGGTTGAAGATCCGGCCCTTTCGTCAATACCCTTCACCCCTCCTGTGGATCCCAATTACAACATTTTACCATATGAAATCCAGCAGCAACTTGAGCAGTTAGCAAGATTTTATGGAATAACCTCTGGTTACCAAGTACACCAACTACTTGATCAGGAGCATTGTAGAAAGAGAAGAAGGATTGATCCATCGCTACCAATGACACCTGAGCGAGGGCCAGCGTCGTCACAGGGACCTCTGATAAAGCTTCCCGCATCAGATCCTTACATTCAACGCCATGAGCAGTATGGGGCATCTTCAACTTGGGATGAGTGCGGTCCAGCCTCCATACAGTCTTCAACCTCACCATTAGCCAGACGTATGGCCGACTTGACCTTGTTCCTCTGCCCGTGTTGTGGCTTTGATTCTAGACAGGCCGAAGGTAAGCAATATCTCTCATACTCTCTGGCGCATCCTGCATTCCTCTTTTCAATACACTCGAAATCATTTCTGACTCTCTCTCTCTGTCCCGAAAGGTTATCAACAACTGCCGGGTGCGGCACCAGTGGTTCCTGGTCCAGACACTCCCTACGTGGCTGAGAAGCAACCATCTATGACACTTCCACCTTCCGAGCCTTATGACAGTGCAGTTCTGAGTGCTGGGCAGCAGCCCGGTTACGACTATCAACAGCCCGATCTAAGTGCTACCCCTCTTGTCAGCTTTCCTCTCATGCCTGATCAAACGCCGTTGGCGGCACCTTTGATGAGTGAAGTTGATCCAAGTCAACAATCCCACTTCTCAGGGGGTGATTTCTACACCAACCAAACTTTCAAAAATGAGACGCAGCTGGATAATCAGGCAATGGTTTCCAATCAACATCTCATGGTAAAGACGCTCTCCCCAATTGAATACAACTCTGATTCCACGCTCGTTGACACCACGACGCTCACTCATCACAATCTTGTGCCGACTGCCACCCCATCCCACTACGGAATGCTTATAAACAACCAAATGGGTGAAGATGTGGTGCAGAACGGATGGCCCCTACTGGAGCAACATCCTAACTTTGAGATCCTATTGCCCAATCAGCGCGGTGGGAAGCGTGGCCCATTCAAAGATCCCAATCTTCGGGAACAAACAGCCCAGACTCGAAAGATAGGCTCATGCATCAGATGTAGAATGCAAAGAATTCGCGTGAGTAGCTATGACTGACCCGATCGTATATTGCCAGAACAGGGCGATGCATTTACCATGGTGAATGAACACAAGACGATGAATGAGCGGCTGACAATTGGACGCAGTGTGAAAATAACCCCGATGAGGAGGGAGGGCCATGCTTGACCTGTAAGAAAGTCTCAAACTCAAGAGCGGGACGATTCCCTTGTCTCAGATACAAGATCACGGATATCAGACTCTTTAAACCTGGCCAAGTTCCTGGCTATGAATGGACGCGACGATGGACCAACAACATCTCGGACCCGATACAGAACTGGGCATCTGAAGAGCTCAGAACCATCTATCTCTCGGAAGGGCTTTCGAGCAAATGCGTCAAGGTCGAAGTCCGACGGTTCATTCCTCAACCCGGCGACAAGCTGGAGCGCACATGGGATTATAAGGGAGCCAAGAGATCTGTGAAGATCCCGCCATATGCGATGGTTAACCTCGAAGAAGTGAAAAAAGCGTATCTGGACCATATTCAGGTTAGCATGAAGGATGCTTTTTCCAGGCTGCTTGGCCCTCGTGATGGCCTCCTTTTCCAAACGTACGGACGCGCCTGGCGTATGTACCAGGATTCGTCCACTTCGGCCGAGTGCAAGGACCTTATCCACCAAACACTCATGTTGTGGATGTCGGTTCGGTTGACAACAAGGTCGAGCTTCATTGTTGGTAAGGAGACGCTAGGCATGGATCGCAATATCCTAGATGAGACCAATCCGAACCACGGCATGATCCCCCTTCCGCCGGTGCTTGGGGCTCAGATGGATCTTGTCCTCATCCATCACATCCAGACGAGGTTGCGAAGAGAGCTGCTAGACAAACTTCAGAAGATGATGTCAAAGAACAAGCAGAGCACATGGCTGGTGACGTACCTTGTGATCTTCATTCTGTTGCATAATACGGCTCTCATCACGGCGCATGATGCCGGATATGCGAAGAAGCATGGCATGAAGGTAAGAGATTCCGCTCAGGACCAGTGTAAGAAGCGTTGACCATCGCTAACCATCGATGCGTTCATAGCGACGTTTTGCGCGCGAAGACAAGGTCAAAGAGTATCATCTAGGTAAGCGACGCTACTCGGTTACTCTTGCTTGCATTGATGTGTATGCTGACTTATGCATATGAACCAGGAGCCAACATCCTGCTCGCGCACTTCCATTACTGTAATAAGGGCATCTACCCATTCTCAGAGGAGTGCAAAGATCAGGATTTGCGAACTCTAGCAGGTCTAGATGAGGACAAGATCAAGTTTGTGCACACGACCAGCACCTACGCCAAGCGGTATGGTGAGTAAATATCCAGTGCCACATGTCGACTCCGCCTGTTATCAGGTCTCTGGCCTGGCGCTAACATAGAATGTTATGATGTAGGCGTGAAGTGGGAAGAGCTTCGAAATGCAGCCGCGTATGAGCATGATTACTTTTTTGTCAGTCAGCTGTTCGAGGCAAATTGGCAGCCTCGAACAACAATATGATCAGATCAAGTAGGTTGACCAACAGGGCACGTCCTTGATTGTGCCTTAGGGTTACAGGTAGAGGGAATAGTGACGCTGGACCAAGGTGACAGCCGCGGAATTCGAATGACAACACTGCGTACAGAGGGGAACATTGGAAAGCAAGACTGAATACAAGCGAGGAAAGGGAGTGGGGAGGAATAGTGACGACGATAGTAACGGCCATGACGACGATGACGACGGCAATGATGATTATGCACCCTGTTCATGAAGTCCTGGTTGTATTTTGGGTATGAAAAGGCGGTCAAAGGCGGGTGAAGGCATAGAGAAAGATTGGAGTGTGCTCGGGTAATGATGTTTTTCTTCTTCTCTGAAGGGATACGCAATGTCGGTAGGGGAGTGGGAATGAAGATAGCCAAAGAGATCGTTCTTGTTCAGTTCGCGCTCGCGCTCGGTATTTGGAGGGAGGGCCGTGGAACCCAGCGAACAGACGCACGAACGTTGCCTACATACCTTGGAGGACGAGAAAAGGAGATAGGCGATGCCATCTGGGTACGTTTGGTGAGGAGAGCAAGGTAAGGCAAGGCAAGGCAAGGCAAGGGACAGCGGCCGCCCACAGAAAGAGGCGAGTTGCTGACCGAGTGTCGACAGACGGGTAGCGGTGTTTTGACGGCTTGTGCTTTTGTTGCACATAATAAACACGAGGCGGAGTGAAGGTTTATATGTAACTCGGGCCTCGTCCGGGACAAGACGCCGAGCGGGCCGGGCCTGGCCATGTCCGTTATCCGCTGGTAGCGTAGCACTGTGTGTATGTGTCGCACGGGAAGAGCGGAAGGAAAAAGGAAGGGAAATGGGAAGAGAAGGAAATGAGGTACGCATATTTGCATATATCCCCTTGGCAGTGCACTGATGGCCCGATATGTTGTTTTGGTGTTGGTTTGTTCGGGGAACCAGCAATAAGGCCCGGGTGTCCGGGTGGCTGGCTGTACTTGTACTGTAGAGGTGGTCACGGGTAGCTCCCGTTTGGACGGGATCAACGGCATTGAATTTTTCAAGTACCGCGAATGGGATACCCTGCCTCGGCAACCTAACGTCTGGACTATGCGTATTGATTAATTGATTAGTTAATCATTAGAGGTGTTGAACTTGGAGCCCCTGTTCAACTTATTTAATTTAATATACCTGCCTGCCCATCCGTGGAGAGAGACAACTACATACAGTCAGGTACCTACTATTATGCATTACATAGGACAACAAGGTTACACCCACTGCGCATGTTAGACGACACGGCGGGGAATCGCTTTCCAAACGCGGCTAAAATATTCAAAGACGAATAGGATCGTCCTTACGATGCCTCTTAGCTTATGTCCATGTTTAGGTTTTTGCTTGCTTTTGCTTTCCATTCAGCTATAGTTTGGAACCATGCTAGGCTCATCCTACTACCGGCTATGCTTTCTTTTCCCACTCCTACTGCGCTGCATTGAGGGCGTTGTCTCATTCCTTGGTAGCTTGGGGAAAACCATAGCCCACCTTTAGGTTTCAGCAGTCTCGTCGTCTCGTTTCTCTCTCCCTCCATTTCACCCCTTTTACTAGTTTAATGTTGCTATCCAGGCCTCCTTGAGCAACCACTGGTAAGCGAGAACCTAACAAAAGACGGTGCAGGATCAGCGGCATGGCTTTTTCGGCCTTCCAATTGATCCTGAGGTTGCTCGTTTCGTCTGGCTCCTTGTGCTTCCCATCAATATACACGGCAACTACCTTGAACACACCCAGTCAAGGCAAGTCTCTACCCGCGTTGCTGGGTCTTGAGCTAGCTTCTTTTCTCTGACCATGGATGTTTGTATTCCGTACCATACGGCAACGTATCTGCGACCTTCCACGGGGAGGTAAGTATCCGATTGTCTACTGCCTACCTGCCTACCTTGACCACCCTTGTGCACCTAAGTAGAGGGAGTCGATAACTCGTAGTAACCTAGGTAGGAGAAGAAGAAAAAATTCTCTTTCATCGAACCAAAGCAATGGGACAAAGGGTAGAGGTCGCACACGCATGGTCTCCATCTAGAGCCGCGCCTTCGAAGGAGGCTCATTTCCACGACAGGGAGGGCTGGCTGGCTGGCTCTCTATTTTTTCATACAAGATCGAAAGCTATAATAATACTAGTCTATTCCAACGTCTTTTTCCAATTTTTATCAAACGTCTCTCTACACCTCTCAGTAATTAGCTGTTAATCTTTCGTTGCAATTTGTCATCGTCATTAGCTTCTGCCATTACCGGCTGCTTCGTTACTCTTTCCTTATCTTGGTCGACTCTAAGTTGCGCCTGCTTCTTTCCCCAGTCCTCACGGCTTCGAAACAAGCCTCTAACGTCACTATCCCTACCGTACTAGAGGTGACTTCCATGATAGTATCAACGCTCGTTTACTCTGATCATCTGCGCTTTCCATCGCTTCCTGGGGTCCAAGACATTTAAACAGACACCTCGCACCATCCCAACTTTGCCCTCTTCACCTCTCTCTCTCTCTCTCCCTCTCTCCCTCTCTTTGCTTATCTCTTTCACGTCTTGAGCACACGTACATCACATCGTGACCGTTCTTTGCTTGATCCACTCAGCCTCCACGTCTTGTCTTACACCATCATCAGACAACGGCCCGTTGCGTCTGGTACGTTATTACTTGTTCGTTCACTTCTTTGGTCGAGCAGTTGGCTGATACAGGCACATCAGTACCGAAACTCATCCCAACAAGTCACTAGCCACCACCCCCTCAGGAACCGTTGACATGGCTTCTCTTGTAGCTCGATCCATCATTGGCCCGAGCACGGCCGTTGAACCAACGCTTGCGGCCGCTGGCTGCGTCAATCGCGTGGCAGATGCCCCGGCAGGAGTCCCAGAAGGATGGCCAGAGGTAATCCGAGAATCAATGGCCTGGGCCGGCGGCCAGTTCATGGATGAATCGGATTACACCCACACTCTGAGCGAGTCGGATCTACTGGAAGCTGAGAATGCCCTGCAGGCCTTTAAAGGTGCGTTTCTTGATGGATGTTCCATTCTGGTAGCGTCCAACCACTTGCACTAGCCCTGGTCGTATGGCGGATGTGGCTAACCTCAAACAGCCTGTGGACTTGACGGGGATTGTGTCTCGCGAGATAACTTCCCCCTTCCCACCCTGGGACCTCGACTGGACAGAATTCGCCGAGACGTCCATAATGGCAAGGGTTTTGGTGTCATTCGCGGGCTGGATCCACAGAAATACACGGTCGAGGATCTGACGGTGTTGTATCTTGGTATCCAGTCCTACATCGCCAACCGCCATGGCCGTCAAGATCGAAAAGGCAACATGCTGGGTTCGCATCCCTGTTATTCGCTGCCTTCACCAACTTGGACTGACCTCTCCGCAGTTCATATTGTTGCCGACAATTCATCCAAGCTCAAGGCTGGACATCATCGTCACTCCACCGCTCCCATTGTAAGTTTACATTCCTTGTCGACTATCTTGATTATGGGTTTGTCTTTGCTAACTTGTACCCCGGAATTTCCACAATGAGGAAGCCGGTGACATTGTCAGCTGGCTCACACGCAGCACAGCTGCTGCTGGAGGCAAATGTATCATCGCCTCGGCTTATACTGTCTACAATGTCCTTGCAGCTAGTCGTCCTGACATGATCCGCACGCTCTCTCGATCTGACTGGCCATTTGCCATGTAAGTTCCGCACAAGTTCTCTGTTGATTTCCTTTCCTTTCAGTGATGACACATTGGGAGGGGATCAATTAACATGTTTTGCTTTGATAGACCCCGTTTCCAGTGTCGACCTGTTCTCTTCCATCATGAGGGGAGGGTGATCATGAACTTTGGACGAGTACCTCTGACAGGCAATGCGGTTCACCCGCGTCCCGCCAATCTGCCTACCGTTACGCCACGTCAGCTTGAGGCCCTGGACGCTATTGAGAGTATTGCAAAGGCAGCACAGCTGGAGATCAGTACACAGGCTGGCGATATGCATTTCATCAACAATCTCACTATCTTGCATCGACGAGAAGGGTTTGTCAACGGCGAAGCAGCTCAAGAGCGCCGGCATCTAGTGCGTATGAGACTTCGAGACGATGAACTCGGGTGGAAGCTCCCCGCCGACCTGAGACAGGAGTGGTCCTCTGCCTTCAACCAAGAGGCGCCCAAGATCTGGCACATTGAGCCTATGCCAGATGGTTTCTTCCCACTCAGATCTCAGGCCAACTGAAGTTACAGTTGGCAGCCAACATTATTGTGGGGAAACCACACATCACATGGTTGAGAGACATGACGAGATCATGGGCGCATATGAAAGGCAAGGGGGTTAGCGAGTTGGGGAGTTGGCGTCTGAATGATGCAGAACCACAAATTGTGCTTTCACAGGCATGGTTAACTGATTGCATTCTGGTAATGAGTATGTCTTTGGCGTCCTGGTCGTGAAAAAGCAACCGACATTGTTTTTACCCTTTGTATTGGTACTCGGACTGGAGCAATGGATGGGATGGATTGCAAGGGCTTACAAGGCGAGTAATTAAAAGTGTTTGAAGTTTGTATGGAATTAGAACCTAGGTGCAGGCGAATACAAAGGAGTCATTCGTATGCATAGATCAAGATGGTCAGGAACAGACAGTTGTGAAAGTGAGATGTGATGGATCAGGCGCATTAGGCTTAAATTGGGAATAAACCGGACATAGGTGGCAGGCATGAGCTGTATGTAGGTACGTACCTGCGTATATATGTACATAGGTATGTACCTTGCGCTACTTACCATGATCACCATGACCATCGGCAAGGAGTATTCAGTATTCCAAGATGATGAAGGGAGGGGGAACATGCCAGGGGTATATGATGCGGCACACACGGTAGTTGTGGTCAAGGGATGGCTGAGTTTGGCGAACGTCATGTTGATGGATGGCACTGGAAGCGAGATGGAACATGCTGAGAAAGTACGGAGTAGCCGGTACTGACTGGGCTGAGGTTTGCGATCAGGTGAACAAGGCAAAGAGGCTGGCGGAAGGCCGGCATGTAGCATGGATGTTGATCGCAATGACAGGGATAATGCGCCTCGCGGGGCTTTTCCAACGTGTTGGGATACCAGGTAGGGAAACTTAGCTGAAAAGTTGTAAAATCGTATGGGCCCTGCCTCGTTCACTACAAAGAGAGATGATAGATAACAAGTAAGTGAAGGTTTCAGATGCAGACTCTGCGTCAATGACAAGCAGATGAGTTGCTTGAGATGCTATACACTGAGATGTAGGAGTTGGCCAAGATGCATTTGGTTGTGGTTGATTGGCGTCGAGGCATTGGGGAGGAGACGAGCTTGACGTTGAGCTTGATATTGAGCTGGACATTGAGCTTGACCGTCTCGAATCCTTGGCTAGAGTTGCTTTTGCTCGAACCAAGTATAGTAAAGTGAAGGAAGATAGCCCCCTCCCCCCGGTATTGCTTTTTTTTCTTCTTTCCCTCTGGTGCTGCTACGCTATGACGGTGAACTTGCTTTGTGTCGTATCGTCATCTCGGCGGTGTCTCTTATTCTCCGTCTCACCTTGCATTTCACTCTGGGCATGAGGCAGTTCTTTTTTGAAACGAACGAGGCTGAACCTTGGTCTGTAAATTAATAAGGGCGGTCAAGGAGTTGGGTCGATCACGAGGCAAAAGGAGGGGGGGGCGCGGAAGGGCCCTGGAAGAATTCGAAGGGAGAGAAACATGGTATGGCATCTATCATATTCTAAAATGGTTGAGTTGGCTTGGGATGGACGATTAGTGTTTCGCGAGAGACGGCCGAAACAAATCAAGACTTGGATAACCGCTCGCTTCCAGAGGAATGGTTATGTTGGTTCGTAGCTGGGTCCGTCACCGATGGTGGCTTTGAATGTGCAAATGCAGTTGAGACGAGCAGAAAGTGATTAATCTTGGTAAGAACCTAAAGAGAGTCTTGGTACTTACTCATGGTAAGGTATGGGGAAAGGAGACAAGGTCACGGGAGCGGTGGGAGGTGGGTCGATCTGCACAGTGTGAAGGTACAGTATCAGTTTCCATTTCGAGGACAAGCTCTATCCTGACTTATCTGGCAGATAATTAGCGAGCATCTCACTAGAGAAAGCCACCAGAACCTTACATCATACGCTAGAACTAGCCTCATCCCCCCACTCTCAGTATTGCAGGCAACACAAGATCTGGCCCCATCCCCTCCTTGGTAAGCATTACACAGTGCCAGACCCCTGATTACCTTACTTTGCCCCCTAGGCAGGGGCTAACTAGATTTCGGAACGCCTCACCTTACCTAGGTAATCTTCAAAGCAACATCAAACGTTCAAGCCAGAGAGAGCAGCATCGCGATCTAACACTCCCAGGGCAGCCCCATTCTTTCCCATCTGATTTCTCGAGCCTAGATCGAATCAATTGTTTTTACGCGTCGCTGCCGAGGCTACCATAGGCACTACTGTGCCAGAGGGGGAACACAGTATCCCTTGCTCGTGCCGGTCATAGAGAGCCTCAGTTGAGACAAGACGGCCACTCTGTATCCCAGCTCAGCATAACCATTGGCTGTATCTATATCAGCTTCCTATCACTATGGCAGCAAAACCAGAGCCCAAGGTTGCCCCAGGCTCATCGGGCTATCAACTTGTGCATCAAGATGAGGGCGATGGTCACGATGATGGCCACAGAGAGCCTCCCGTGCCACCAGTTGTTCCACGCGGACCAATCCGTTCATACCGGAATATGGTTCTTCTTCTATCAGGGCTTCTTATCCTTCTTGTAGGTACAAACCTCTATACCAGTCTCCCCCTGGCCTTTTCCGGGTCCGGTTCCGGTTCATGTCCGTGTGACCCACCCCGAGTGCCCCAGTATTTCCAGACTTCACCGGAACTTTGGCCCGGGGTTACAGCCACTGGCAAGCCGGCTTTCATGGCCCAGACTCATGCCTTTGAACCTACGGCTACCTTTGTTCCCAATGATCCTCTGCAGACTTCCATCCCCATTGAGGGGATGAAGGAAGGCAACCGGAGCATCTTTCAGATGATGGGTTACTTGAGCCCGTACTCTCCCTCTACCGGGTTTGGTGTCGATGAGTATCCTATCCCCAAGGGCGCCGAGATTGTTCAGGTTCAGATGCTGTCGCGTCATGGTGCTCGATACCCGACACCAGGCGCCAACGTCGCAGAGCTTGGTGAGCGCCTCGCCAATGCCTCGGCTAAGCTCAAGACCAGCGGACCTCTCGAGTTTCTTAATGATTGGAAGTACGAACTTGGCAAGGCTATTCTGGTTCCAAGGGGTCGACAAGAGCTTTTCGAGTCCGGTAAGAACTAATTTACCCACATGTTTGACCTTGATGCTGACATAAGAATGCAGGTATCTTGCACAGCTATATGTACGGTAGCTTGTACAATCCTCAGAGCAAGCTCATCGTCAGAACTACGGTCTGTTTTACTGGCAACATCTCATCAAGTTTCAGAAATGCTAACCCTGAGTAGACTCAAGACCGTATGTTGAAATCGGCTGAAAACTGGATGGCAGGCTTCTTTGGACTCGAATGGTAGGTTGCACCCCGACGCGAAACCGTTTAAATACTGACACTGGCAGGACCAACAATGCCACCATCGAAGTGATTATTGAGGCACCGGGCTTCAACAACTCCCTTGCTGGAAGTCAGGCCTGCCCCAACTCGGGCAAGACTGACTTTGTGACGCCAGTCGCTGAGTGGTATAAGAAATATCTCAAAGACGGTATGTCTCAAGAAGAAACCAACACCATGGACAGGTGGACTAACGCATTATACAGCGACCGATCGGTTCAACAACGCGACCGAAGGATTCAAGTGGACACCCGCAGATGTCTGGGCTGCGCAGAACATGTGCCCGTATGAGACTGTCGCCTATGGCTTCAGCAGGTTCTGCGACCTCTTCACCTACGAGGAATGGGAGCACTTTGGCTACTCGATTGATCTTGGATTTTCCTCTGGCGCTGGATTCCAGAGCCCTGTCGGCGTAAGTACCCTCCCAGTGGACTCAAGTTGTGCTGACCATGACTACAGAGAGCAACTGGCCTTGGCTACCAGCAAGAGGTCATCGCCCGCCTCAAGAACCACACGCTCGGTTACTCTGGTTCCCAAATCAACACAACGCTGGACAGCATGAAGGAGACATTTCCTCTGAATCAGAGTCTCTACTTTGACTTTTCCCATGACACCAACATCATCTCGGTTCTGGCTGCCTTTGGCTTGCGCCAGTTTGCCGAGGATCTCCCCACCGACAAGTACCCTGGCGATCACGAGTTTGTCGTTTCCAAACTGACCCCCTTCGGCGCCCGTCTGGACATTGAGATCATCAAGACGCCCAAGCCCGTCTCGGCAGCGCGAGACGGCTACCTCGAAGGCAAAGAGACGAAGTACATCCACTTTGTGCTCAACCAGCGAACGGTTCCTCTGGGCAAGAGTTTTCCCGAGTGCGACGTTAACCGCAAGGATGGTTGGTGTGAGCTAGACACATTCCTCGAAGTGCAGGATAAGATGGCAGATAAGGCGCAGTTTGATTATGCTTGCTTTGGAGAATACCCTTCATTACCATATGGCAAGATCACAGACGGTGCGCCCCCGTCTTGAAGTATATGAAACAAACGATAGAACTCGGATGTAAGATATAACATGTCATTTAGGTCTTGTGCGAGTGGTAGTGCCACCCACTGATTTGCGGGTTATTGTCTTTGTACATTTGGGAAATGGATAGCATACATAGAAGTTGGTTAGATATCGAAATGACTACTTAATCGTGCAGGCCAATCTAGGGACACTTTATTAGGTGTCACATTAAGCTTTGACTTTAATTTAGTTATGCCCACATAGTTCTGACGCCCTGTTAATGTGTCAAAGTTGTCGCCTTGGCTAAATGTTCTGCCTGAGATATGTATTCTTGAGCACCCTGGCGCTCTATGATTTTAAATTAACTACGGTATACTTCGTGCGGCACAAGTCACATGTCCCTCAAAGTACAGGCGAAGCTACAAATGTTGCCACATGAGTGAGTTTTTATGTGCAAGGTTTTGCGTTGCAGTTGGATAACCTTAATGCTTTTGAGTTATGAAGGTCTTGGCTGGGGTGGGTCTTTTACTGTTGAAATTCCTAGTCTTTTAATTAAATGCGTACTCAGAAGCGACCACAGTACTTTAGAAACTTAGGTCCCTAACTTGCGCGCTTTATTCCTAGCTTACAAGAGTTACTCGAGTGAACTGACGTAGATAACTAGTCGTGTCGAAACCTTTGCGACAGATTATAGCTAAACCATAAAGCATTCACGCAGTGTTACAGAATTCTTGAAAGATATAGACATCTGATTTAGTGACTATCTATAGTATCAGATTATACAAGTATGTGTGCGTATACTCATTGACCTTTGTCCAGCTTTTCCAAAGCCAGACATGTCTACCAAGCGGGTATTCAAAACAAAAAGGTATGTAGGTCAAAGATGGTGAACCCGTAACGCCATTGCCGGCTACTCCCAACGTCCAACGAGATAACAAAGAAAAAACATATTAAACTCTTGCCAACATCGAACCCTCTATATCATCAAACAAGGCTTGCACAACTCGCAGAAATAAGGTTGCAGTGAGTAAGTTTAAGTTTACTTCTCGGCAACCACCGCGTCGGATGGGACGGCGTCAGGTGTGTTGAGAGAAGGGGTTTTGCGGGCGTCGTCAGACTCGCTAGGGTTCATCATGGACTGGTGCTCTTGAATGCCGTGGGTAGGCTCGAGGACATCGCCATCCTGAGCAGGCTCACCACGGTGGGGGCTCCAGGCAAGGAAGTCTCGGCGGACTTCAACGTAGTCGTAGGAGAACTCGCCATGCTGATCGTCATCCATACCCAGGAGCTCGGCCTCCTCGGAAGCACGGAGCTTGAGGCCAGGGATGAGATCGATGATCTTGGCGATGATGGCGGACATGACAAAGGCATAGGCGGAAGCGCCGACAACAGCAGCGATTTGCCAGCCGAGAACGACGTAGTTGCCATCAAGGAAACCACCCTGAACACCAGTGTTGACACCGTCGAGGCCAATGATGGAGCCGCTAGCGAAGAAGGCGTTGAAGATGAGACCGACAATGCCACCGATACCGTGCTCAGCGAAGACATCGAGAGAGTCGTCAATACGGATGAGGAACTTGACTGTAGATGAGGTTAGTGCCTGTCGCTTGGTGTTCTGAAGATTGATGAGATGACTTACTCTTGGTGCCAAAGTTGCACGCGACACCAGCAACAACACCGAGGATGATGCTAGCCCAAGGGTCAAGGAAACCAGAAGCAGGAGTAGCGGCAACGAGACCAGAGATGGTACCGGAGCACCAGCCGACCATGGACCACTTGCGTGCCAGACGGAAATCGAGAATGCACCAAGTCATGGCAGCAAACATGGCAGTAAGGCAGGAGTTCCAGCAGGCCATAACAGCACGAAGGTTGGCACCGAAGGAAGAGCCACCGTTAAAACCGAGCCAGCCAAACCAGAGGAAGATGGTACCGAGAGTGATGAGAGAGATGTTGTGAGGTCGGAAGTTCATCATCATCTTCTCATTGCGGCGGCCGAGAACCCACGAGTAGGCGAGAGCGGACATACCGGAGCCAATCTCGACTGGAACACCACCAGCGTAGTCGAGAACACCGTTAACGAAGCCCCAACCGTTGGGGTTCCAAACCCAGTATGCGAGAGGGCAGTAGACGAGGGTAGCCCAGAAGAAGATGAAGACCATGCTAGGAATAACACGGCCTCGCTCAGCAACAGCTCCGATGGTGAGAGCAGCAGTGACAGCGCAGAACATCATCTGGTAGAAAGAATAGAGTAGAGCGGGAACGAGAGGAGATCCAACCGAGGGAGCGCCCCAGACCTTCATGAGACCGAAGTGACGGAGGTCACCAATGAAGGGGTTGTTGGAGGTGGTGGAGAAGGCGAGAGAGAAACCCCAAAAGTACCACTGGAAGACGATGACTGAGAAGGACATCATGACAACCCAGAGCATGGAAAGGGCTGATTTTCTTCGAGCGAGGCCGGAGTAGAGAAAGGCGATACCGGGAACCATCATGAGGACGAGACAGGCCGAGACGATGATGAAGGCCTGGTCGCCGGATTGGTACCATTGGTTGAGGTTTTCGACGTCTGGAGGAGATTCATGTTAGTCTATGTTGTGTTTTGAAGTGAATTGTCACATCACGATGATTTGGTGATAGTTTTGTGTGTTGTTGCTGGTGTAGACATACTGGAATCACCACCAAGGTCTTCATTGGTGCCGTTGAACGGCGTCGGGGGTCCAGGGATAACATAAGACATGGTGGATTGTTTTGTGTATGTATATATCGTCGATTATCGATTCGTATTGTCGAAATTCTATTTACTTCTCGACAAGATTGGAGTGATGAAAAGTCGACGAAGCGACAGAGATCCTTCTCAAGTGATACCTTAGGATAGATAAGGCAGTTGCAGATGAAGTCGAGGAAGGAGACCGGAAGAGGAAGGAGAGCTCCACCCAATTTAAAGGCAGGTACGCAAACAACCTGAGATAAATATAACCGGAATATGGAGAAGGGAAATAGGAATGGATTCATGAGACGGGGGATAGTAGACTTTAATATATTTGAGCCATGGGTTGAGCCTTTACCAGATCAGCTCAGTCCAACCCGATAATACAACCCCCAAAGCAACTTGCCGCGGGTCCATCTCCATGAGCCCAGAAAAAACAGCCATGGATACCTTGGGCGTGGGACATCTGTTGCAGATCTGATAGAGGCGCGACAAACTATGGGAGACATTGAGACACACAAGAGATAGGGACCATAGATAGAGATTAGGTAGAGTGAGGGTATAGATAGCGAGAGCCGAGAGAGCCATGGGGTTAGGTACCCATGTACCTTGAGTACGTACAGGGAGGGCTCAGCAGCCTTTCACAAGGCAGTACTGAACCTGTCAGTCGACTTGTGATACATACATACCCAGACGCCAAAAAGCCAACGCCAACGCCAGCAATTGATATGAATGCCCACTAGATTACAGCACGCACACAAACTAAGGGGTGTAAGAATACTTGACCAGACCTAACAGCGAATTTGTATGAGATGACCAGCCAAGTTTTCTTACATGTCGAAGATAGGTAGGATAACCAGATGGACACATACAAAACCATCGTTTATCGGTACGTACCCATCCAGCGATGGAGATAAAGATAGCGGCGCTGCTCTGTTCAGCCCAGGTACCGGCCCTAGCTCTGCAACGCTTTTCCCTCTCAAGTATAGCGTCTACTATATCGACTCCTCCCTGGCCGTTCTCGGCTGGTTCCTGGGTTCTTCTCCCCCCCCAAGATCTCTGTCCGGACAGAATCCGCATCTCTCACACACCCTCGACTCTTCTGAGTGAGGGCATCGCCTGCTGAGAGGCTTTCTTACAGTAACTAACCTTAGCAGGAGCTTACCATGGAAAGCTTCAGTAGGTAAGCCTAACAGTGACCTTGTCAGACACAAGTTGTGTCCAGAAATAAAAACATCACATCAAAATGTCACATTTATAACTGCAATGCCCTGTAACTTCAACCTTCCACAAACGGGGGCCGTCATCTTTGGGCATCAGCCATCAGCAAGGGTGGGTGTGCATAATCATGGCTTCTTAATCCATATTGGGTTCTGGTTAAACCTGGGGGGAGGCAGAAAAGGACAGAGTAAAGAGAGTAGTGAAAAAAACTAAAAAAAAACTCTGAGCCAGGGACGCGCCGTTGACGTGCGATATCGACAAAAGAGCGTGGGGTTTCTTGTCTCAAAGACCCTCGTCAATATGCACATACATACACTAGATTGCTGCAAAAAGCTAAAATGCTCGAATCAAGAGTATGGGGGAAGCTATTAAAAATCTTATTAATTGACTGGGCATGGATTGGAAACCGGCTGATGTACCTAGATAGATATCAATCCGAAATTGTAATCTGTGATTGAATGACGAACAAGGTCTAAGACACAGCGCTGATAAAGGACAAGGACTCAACAAGATACCAACTGTCGACGTTGCCGCGTGATGTCTTTGTCTCCCAGATGACTCTCTTCATGTGAATAACAAGAAAAGACCAGAAGCTAACATCTTGATCAGGGACTAGTCGATTCATTGATCGTCATCTGTAAATGCGGAGAGACCAAAAGAGGGAGGGTTGATCTGATTCCAAAGTAGGTACATACTCCATAGACAGGCTATTCCATGACTGTGGGCAATGTGTAAAGTCATCCGATTGCATTACGACCACAAAACCCTATCCCCATCGATTTCCGGGGTATGATATGGCTCAAGCATCAGCTCTTGCTCTCAGGAGGATTCGCCCGAGTGGTCATCAGGGACATGGTCTATTCAGCTGTTCAATAGATCATCTTGGCCACTTCGATAGAAGAGCATCTTTGTAAGTCAAGGGAATTGTCATGCATCTCTGTAAGATATCGAAATCGTGCTAGTAACAGCCTTGGCGAGATATAAGACAAGACCACCAATTTCTTTCTTGGCTGCTGCACTTGACTTACACGGCCACGACCATGACCATGACCATGCTCACCAAATGCTCGGGTTCATTCATGTATAACACCTTTCTTTCACTATACCCTTGATGTGAAAACGCGTATTCACATATAAAAATACAAAGTTTATTTATACAAAATCTCACCGTTCCTTGGAATCAGTTCGCTGGCGTCACTCAGATAAGAAGAATCAACCACATGCCATTGGCCCAGTACGTCGGAACAGTCTATGTAGTCGCGCCTCTCACGTGTAAAGAGCTCTCTCTTATCAGAAGAAAAGAAACATGTCGTCTATTTTATTGTGGGGGGAGGCTGTGTCGTTCGGTGCAGTACATACATAGGTAATTACCTGTGAGTAAAAAGGTTATTTAATGAGAACATGGGTTGATTGCTAAAACCAAAGACACATCATAACTCACCGGCCAATCATATGCAAGCGCTTCATCCCAGCGGACATTCTTGTCCTTCCCTCATCGTGAAACACCAACTAAAGTTAGTGAACTCTGTCGTCACTTGAGAGATTGACAAACATTCTCCATCTTTTCTTCCCTCTTATTTCGCTCGGACATCGAAGCCCGATTGTCGATGACGGGGACGATACTAGAAAATGTATGTCTTCCAGCTCCCTCACAATCGACGTGGACTTGCATAAATTCTTGGCGGCTGCCCTGCATTTGAGCAAAAAGCTTGGCTTCTTGTTCCGGGGCATCCCGGCCCATCGGCTGCCGGATGCTGCATTCCGTACCGTTACTTTTGAAGAGCCGCTTCTACTGAATATCGGCACTTTACTCACAGTTTCGGTGCGGCCGCAATACAGTCAAGGATAAGGATTATTCCATCACGATGCTGAGTAGGTTTCGTCTAGGTTTTATTTCTTTATTCTATTTTTAATGACGTCTCTCCATTGGAATATCTTAACCATCTCGAGTTCTGCTCTCTCATCAAGAACTTCAAGATCCAGTCAAATGCATCATCCCCAGGTTTTAACCCATCCAATCAAGGAATCTCCCTTCCAAATTGATCAATTAAGATTCTCCCTGTCTTATCTGCCCTTGCAGCATCTCCACCAATCACAACCGATCTCAGAATCAAATCAAACACAAATCGCACTTGGTCAAGGCTACGCCCCGTTTCCTCTATCTTTACTATCGTCACTCCCTATCCTGTCCTGGCTTTCTCTTCTAGAAGCCCTACCCCTTCTCCCCGGGACGGATTGCGGGGTGGCTCTTCCTCGTCCCGCCGACCCGGGACCCCGAGATACGGGTCCTTGGCTAACATAATTCATAATTGTCACTACTACCGAGCTGATCTGACCTCCGGCCTCCGATCCGATTTTCGTACTCTAACAATTCACCGGCTACTCCCGATATTTCATAATGCGATTCTTATGATTTGTGATATCTGCTGGCATCAGTAGGTCATTGTCCGAAAACCACATCCAGACAAGTCGACATAGAGCTTATGCAGACTACAAGGGCGTCAAGCATACAGCAAGATAATGTATTATGAATTTACGCATACATATATGTGTGCAACCCCGTGAATACCAACGCTAGTTCCCATCGCTAGAAAAGAGCAAGCCTCACCTAAACAGCCTCAAGAGTACGCCTTTAGTCACAAAACTCCACTAACACCCAGTATGATGAAAACGTCCACCGGGTATCGATGAGCCAGTAGACTCCCAAGAAGAACACAACGCCTTGGTTAGAAAATGCACAACTTTCCCGTTTGCTCCTCTCTGGTCAGCTCATACGACAAAATGTCGTGGTTTCGATAGTGCAGCATCAGCCGATATCGCCGTGGCATCGCCGGCCCTTCACCTCCGACCTTACCTCCGACCCCATCGCCTGTCTGAACTGGTCCCAGTGCCATCCCGTGCATTGGCCGCAGGATTTTGCGATGCTCGTCTTCATCAGATCCTGTCGGCAGCACCCACTCTACTCGAAATCCGTGCTCCAATGTCCCCTCCCCGTGATCGTTCTCGGCTGGGATAGCCTTCCGTGTCAGTGTTAGAAGCACAACTCGTCCAGTAGGTGACCCGATAGCCATGAGTGAAAGTTCGGGCGCCAGAGCAATCATATTCAGCCTACTAGTCGCATGAAAATGATGGCGCAATCTAGGGTCTCTGAAGCGTCCAAATTTCAAGGTATCCGGGCAAACAACCCCACACTCATGCGACTGCGGCGTGTTCCATTTCATGTTTGGAGAGAACGAGCGCAACTCGATATCTTTCTCATAGGTCCGCAACAGAAACAACTTGCGCCCAAGATCTGCCAGATCAGCCTCCTGTAGTGGAGGATGCCGATTGGGTTCTGTAGACCCTTCCAACAGCGCAATCATTTCAAGGTCGGTTTGTGGCGTTTCCACGATCTGGTTGTTGTGAGGCCAATAAGTCATACCAAGACTATTTTCTCGCGCATCCCATGCATTCAAGTTTTCGGGATAGCTGGCCATCGACTTGCCAATGTTCTGCCCCTGCGCATTTGCCTGAAGATGTTTTGAAATGGTCCATTCTGAGCCCTCACTCTCAACGTCTTCTTCCGAGTCGTCTTCTTCCAAGTCTTCTTCTGAGTCGCCGTCTTCAACGTCTTCGCTTTCATCCTCGCTATCTTCAAACTCTTCTTCGCCCATATCATCACTGTCATCATTTCCCAGTAAGCCTTCTGGCTCCTGCACTACGAAGCCTTGCTGGAGCACCTCAGGGTCCAGGGGAAGAGGCGGTTGGCTTGGCCGGCTCGGCTCGCGATGCGGGTTGTCAGGAATATTTTTCAAGGTGCTTTTGATGTTTACCATGGTTTGACTGCACCCAGGGACCCTCGGGACGGGGTCAGGTCGACCGCCAAATAATTCCTCCGTGGTTTTGACTTTTAAGAAATCCCTTTCGTCAAGGGCAAATATTCCCCAGCCTCTGGATGGAGCTGGGAAAAACTCCTCACTTCTCAATAGATCAAAACAAAGGGGCGGGATGACTAGCGGACCCTTGTTTCCTTGCCATATATCTGCCAGCCATGCAGTGCCCTTGATATCGATAGCACAAACCCGCTGGGCGTTGCCGTGACAGTCGTCGATAAAGCATACACTGGGGATGTTGTCTGCATTGCGAGCCATCCTTATCACGATTTGCCAATTGCAGGCTCGTTTTGGGGTATTCAGCTGAGAGGTACGAGATTGGCTTGCCCTACTGTTCGGGGGGTTCTGCAGGGCCAGAGCGAAGACCATGACCTCGTGACGGTTGGAGCTGACGGCAATTAGGCGAGACTTTTGGTGTATAGCCAGCCCCCAAGCAGATATTCCAACGTTCTCATGGAAGAACTGTCTCGGTACAGTTTTGTGTGACGCATCGTTAGTGTCACGACATGTGAAGATACGTTGGGCAATTTGGTTGGTGTAGTACGCAACCACATCACCATCATCGTAGCACGCCAGCACAATCTCGTCTTCACCGAGGAATCCGGTGATCATATTGTTGACCGTATGCGGTCTTGTAGCGTCGAGGCAACCACCCACCATGCGGGCCATACCACTCGCTTTGGGCTTCAGTTGTAGATCAGGTTGGCACGGAAGTGCCTGGCTCGGAGCGGCGCGGGGTCTGTAGACGAAGATGCGGCCCTGATAAGCGCAGAAGTAAAGCTAGAGATGATCAGCATCACGAGGACGCATCCAGGTGGAGGATTGGTATGGTCGCACATTGTACACTTGAGAGAGCGCCGTCAGATTGCCTCTGAACTTCTGCATGGCTGGTATACGCCGATATATGGAAGTCGCCGCGTTATCGTCGTCCGAGTCGTTTCCTGGCCATATAAAGGGTACTTCGGCGCTTTGAGGATGCATGCCCATTGTCACCCGCTCGCGATCGCGAACGGCGGCTTTGGCGCCATCACCAAACTGTTTGATCGCAAAGCAGAGTGTGTTAGTAGAAGAGGAATATTAGAAGGTAAGTATGCTGTGTTCCAGGACTCACGCGATCAGTAGCGGTTTGCGCGTAGCATTTTCCCACGGATATTGGTTGGAAGTTGCGTTTATTAGGTTGTTGGCTTTCCATCAGCATTCAATCATGCGCGAGGGCGATCCTTGCCGAGGTGTTGGGTTACAGGTGAGTAAGCATTCAGGTGATACCGATACTGATACCGATACCGCAGGGCAGGGCAAGGCAGGGCAGGGCAGGGCAGATTTGGAGCGAATCGACGATCTCGAGTCAACTTGAAAGAAAAGATGATTCTTGTTATGCAAAGGCTGAGTTGCTATGTCGAGTGATGGTGCACAACACAACACAGCACAATCGGCACTGGACTCGACCTCGATTGTTCCTTCTTTTGCGGGGTGCGGCGCGGCACGTCACTCCGTCTCTTATCGATAAGGTACCTAAGCAACTCAGTTACTGTAGGTAGGTAGATAGTCTGTATTTGTGTGCCCAAAGAGGTAGGGGGCCGTTACCTGACTCGTAAGAAAGAATGCGTCATTGAATCTTGGTGGAAGACTACCTTACCCTGAGAGTTTTGATGGTAACTGTTGACCGGATTTGTAATAGCTGGTTGGCTTGGAGTGTTGGTTGGGGTGTTTGAAGTTGAGTTGCAGCCTCTTAGTTTATGATATATTTAAACACGAACAAGACTTTACATAAAAAGAGACATTTTTTCTCGTTATTATGAAACGGAGTCCCTGTTTTGAATCCAAAAGGAAGCGTGTTATATTGAATAATGTCAATTGGGGCGGGAAAAAGGTTTTGGACGTAGCCATGCTTTCATGTTTAGGTAGGTATAATACAATTGACAACTCTATCAATAGTTTCCATAACAACCTGCACTTCTTCAACTTGATAGACGTGTCCAAAGTCAATTCGCTATATACAAGGTATATCCTCCAATTCAGCCATTCTCATTATCCTTAGTCATAAATTTCATCAGGCTCAAGCCGCCATGAGCTCTCGCATACCCTTCAACCGGTAATCAAGCACCGGAGTCACCCAATCGTCCTTCAACAATCCATAACTCTCAGTCGCATTCCCTTTGGGCTTCCGGGCATTCAATGCCCAGTATCCAAAGTCTGCGTCCTTTTCCTGAAGGAACCGCACCAGGTGCTGCCAGTAGTTGGCATCTCCAACCGACGGCTGAACTGGCGCACCAATCTCACCAACCCACACGGGCGCGATCTGCTTGTCGAGGATATAGCCCCAGTTGTGTCGCATCGTCTTTGCAAATGAATTGTAGTCGCGCTGGAGGAATCGTCCCTCCCAACTGCCCCAGCCTGACCATGCGTAGACGTGCGCCGAGTACACCACTCGGTGGTTTACGTCTAGCAGGATGGGCCGCTTGCAGACATGGGACAAGTCGTTGGAGGATTCTGTGCCCTCAACTATGACAAGCCAGTCTTTGTTCATCTGAAGTAGTCGGTTACCGCATCTCTCAGCGGCTGGTGCCCACTTAGACCACGGCATAGTTCCCCAAAGTCCGCGAATCTCGTTCCTCAGGTCGACGCCAATGACCAACGGGTTGTTGATGTGCGGCAGCATGATAGCCTCCCAATGCTGGATCCATTCTTGCTCTGTCTGCTTCACGCGACAGATGGGACCCAGATAGTCGTTGGCCCAGGCAGCGTCGCAGGGATCAGCACCACAGCACCACGTAGCACTGGTGATGTGGTTATTGACAATAACGGCAATGCCAGCTTTTGTCAACGACTCTACTATGGCGTGAAAGATATCCATGGCTCTTAAGCCCACCAAGTCAGAGTTTGCTCGGAGGTGCTGCGCGTCAACAATTGGATTCTCAATGACCAGCTCGTCCGCATAAGGCAGTCTGACGCTGTTGAAGCCAAGCTCCCTGATGGTTTTGGCAATATCATCGCGGTGTCGAATGTCTAAGCCCCCAGCAACAAAGAATTCGTCGCTGGCGCCATACCAGCTCACCGAGGCTAATTTGAAGCGACGGCCGGTTGCGTCCACAATATCCCGACCCTTGGTCCGTAGAGGCAGCGTGAAGTTTGAGATTTGGAGGTGCTCTGGAGGTGGAGGCAGTGAACTCTGACTGAAGCGCTCAGAGGCAGCGTCGGGGATCCAGCTCCGGTGCAGCGCAGATTCGACCTTCCATCGATATACGTAGGCAACTCCGATGAATAGCACCATCACCGTTAGGAAGATGATGCTAGATGCACTGCGCAAACAACTACATCTCCGTGTCCGTGTCCGGGCCTGTCTCTGTGTCTGGGGTTTTTCGTTGTCAGCGAAGCGAACACGTCGGCCAGACTTTTTTGCTCCTATTCCTGCTCCGTCATCACCAGTTGTTTCGTTTTCTTCTTGTGTGGTACGATTCTGCTCAATGTCTGTCCAGTCGCCGAGCAAGTGGTTCTGTTGTGAGTCGTCCTCGGCCGGGACGCGGGGCCGTGTTGCGCCAAGAAAATGCGGCACCCGGAGGAATAACGGTAGCCGCATTTTGAGTTCAAACACCGAGGCTCAAGTAACAAGTAACGCTACTAAGCCCTATCGTATACAAAGGTAGGATGGATATTCAACCATCAATAAATCCAGCTGGTGTACGCAGTACTCTCGAGTTGTTCAGCTGTGCTTCAGCTCGTTGGTAAGATGGATTCGATCTTTTAATATAATTGATCTCTGGACAGGTCGAATGGTTGCCAAAGACTGTGTATGAAACGAGGGTCTCTAGCTGCAACGTCTCAGGCAGATAGCCAAGTGAAAGCAATATCAAAGTCACCAGTTAACCCCGAAGGGCCGTTGCCGCCTTATTTATCGTATCCCGAGCTGTCACGCGAGCTTGAAAGATCGATTATATCACTCTGATCGCCGGACCCTAGCCCAGTGCCCTCTTCCGGCTCATCCGGAAGCGGATATCAGAGCGTGGTTGATGGAGACCAGCCATGAAGGCACGCAACACACGGCATTGGGCCAACTTCCAAGACTCCGTCTTCATTGGATATATGTAGCTAAGCGTAGGCATTCATCGACTAATCGGCATCTGATTGAATAATTGGCGTGTCATAATTCGTTTCATTGCTACCAAAATGCCATGATTTGGCGTGTCAAACATCCAGCCCGGAGCAGATGTGAGATGTCAGATGCATGTTGGTTCTTGGCATCTCGACAAAAACCTGTATCCCCGAACTCGAACACGACGGTTCGTTCCCGGCGTCCGCAGCTTCCGGCACTTTGTCATCCATGATGCCATCAGACTCTCCCAACCACTACCGTTAAGCTGGGACAGGACATTCATTGTCACGGGAAGGAGGTGGACTGGGACCACATTTGTCACCAATGCTCTGAGCATGGTGTTCTGACCGGCGGGTGTAAGAGATTGGACGACGCTTGTTCCAACTGCATTTTCAATGGGAGGAAATGTACCACTGACAAGGGGGATTCAGGTGTCATAGAGTACCGTATAAACGCTTCAAAATGGAACGGGGCTAT
>JAJJWN010000349.1:48197-179547 GCA_021655885.1 Fusarium abutilonis
ATAGCCCCGTTCCATTTTGAAGAGTTTATACGGTAGTTCGATGTTTACTCCGTAGGGAGTGTCTGGATTTGAGATGTCGCTTCATAACTCCAGAGTGTAAAGTACCAACACAAGTAGGCTCAAAGCCCCTGCGTCTCAGAGTTAGGATCTACTTACACCAACCTTGCCATGCTGCATTGTCCTCAGCGGTCACTAACCCACTCCCATCATAGACGCCCCCTCCCTTTATACCCGTCCCCCCTCCCAGGTTCTCATCCTTTCCTAGCTGATAAACAGGGCTGCCACTTCATTTCCAGCTGCAGGGGAGTCTTTCGTATTTGGCAACCACTACTTGTTTGAGTGTCTTGCCTTGGGAATAAAATTCGCTATGAGCTGCCTTATATCTCTTGCTGCTGTCGACCTGTTTGCTCCATATTCACATCAATATCGATATCCCGGTTGCATCATTTTCTCATATCCAAGTTCAGCTGGATACACTGCACACGCACCTGTCAACTATGGTGCAAAGTTGTATACAATGCAGGAAGAGGAAGGAAAAGGAAAAGGTGAACAGCCACTCTTCTGATACTCGGCGTATACTGATCCTTCCTAGTGCAACATGCAGTGGCCTTGTGGACGCTGCAAGCAGCGGCGGTTTGAATGCGAACACAGGCACGAAACCAAACAGTTAGAACAATCGCCTAGCTGGCAAAAGGTTCACGATTTAGGTTTTGGGCCTCCTCACCTGCCTCCAGGGATGTACGAGCCATCGACATATCTCGTTCCTGTACGGTCTGTGATACCAATACCAACTGGTAAGTGTTCTTGTTGCAACACGGTGCTAGGCTTAACAATTTATCATATTTTCTTCTTAAGAAGTTCTTTTCTCGAGTGTGGAAATATTGCGACGTTATCTCATTGTCCTTCCTTAACGATGAGTGCAAGAACTGGGCGGCTGCTCTTGGGGACACATCGTGTTTCCCTCTGGATTCAATATGCCTCCTCTTTCAACTAGCTGCATACACGCTACAGCAATCTCCTCACAAGAACTTCTCCAGCATTTCCTACCAACATGCTGCTGATCTTGCCGATAAAGAATACAAGCATTCATCGTCTCTCGCCATATTACAAAGACAAGTGTATGCTTGTTTCTGGCTCAGGTGCGAAGGCCGGTTGAAAGAGTGCCACGAGGCAATATCGAAGGCATATCAACAAGTTTTGCAGGTGGATCTGGGTGTTCATCTGGGGCTGAGTAACAATCAATCCATCGTCGAGATGGTAAGAAAGATCTAGTATTATTTGATTGCATGGGACCAGTAAGTTGATAAGATCCCACCTCTATGACTGCCCATTCTGATTGAGTTGCCAGAGAGATTGCATGTTTATTATCACAGCCAAAAGTAATCGACAGTTCTTATTATTTGATTCCGGTCGAATCAACAAAAGGGGTTCACGACCTATACGCCCTCACCAAACACCAAATGCCTACCAATGGGCAATTATTCGATCAGTACTATAGAAGAGTGCTCAGATTATCCTTGAATTTGTATTCGACTACCGATGATGTGGTCTCACACTGCATCACACACTTGCAAGACCTTCACATGCTCATGAGTTTACTGGAGAGAGAAAACTTGCAGATGCACTTTTTCAACTACTACATCTTCAAAGCTGTTTCAGCATTTTACAACTCAGTTTACATTACGCAAACAGGGAAGACCCAAACCTCAGCGCCAGAGGTAGTGTCCTGGGCAGTTCAAAAATTATCGGCTAGTAGTACTTTCGCCGCCCTAGCTGCAGTGGCAGGCCAGTATGACTTTGCCTCAGTTTCGAATGCGCAATACTACTGCACCATACCAGGAGATGTCGGGAATGGTCCCGAAGGCGCCCGATGCGCCCAAGCCACCGAATCACAACACGGTATTTTAGAGCTCGACGGGTCAAGCATCGGCGATTACGTGACAAGCCAGTACGTGACTTGATTATTACAGCTAACGTGAAGCATATGCAATAATTCGAATCAATTAACATCTTTTAGAACTGACTCTAATTCCGATAACTCGATGTTTATCACGCCAAGTATAACACCTACTGCAGGCTCGGTCGTATCGTCTTTCGGAACCCAAAATATTGATCCTTCCGGAACCATGAGTAATACTAGTGACAGCAGCGATGGGCTGGTTCTTGACTCAGCTCTTAACGAAACTATTTCGTATGCCTCCAAGGATCGCACAATAGGACGGTATGTGACTCTGTTTATCAATGAGTGGCTTAGGTTATATGCTTATCTCATAGCCTTAGCCCCAGATCAGTTGCCCAATATGTACGGACAATTCAGTATCTCGTCCAGTATGCTAATGGCAAGCTCGCACGGGGGGTCGCATTTGACTACGTAACATCCCACCATTTCACTACCCGAATACGTAATGACCTATAAAGAGAGATTTTGATGTCTAACTCTAGCAAGTTTAAGTACGATAAACAGAGGGATACGCTGATCGAGATGAAACCGAAGGTTAGAAGAAGGAGGTAAGAGAAGACAAGTGGATGGAGAACAAGAGGAGCACAGAGGACCATGGGATTGTCGAGATAAGGACGTGTATGGAGGTAAAGGACACTGCCTAGGAGGATTCTGGGAAGATGGTGATTGGAGGAAAGGGAGGCAAGGAAGACAACGACGAGGAGAAGTGTGTATAGGATGAGAGGAAGACAAGGGGATGAAGGTATCAACTGTGAATGTTCGGGATGAAGATGAAAGGAAAAGGAAGAGAAAAGACGACGACGGAGAGAAGATGAGCTGTCTATATCCTTGGAAAGCCCGCTCCTGCCCCAAGTATCGAGGCTTCGTTTCTTAAACAGGCGCCTCTCAATCTTTCGGTCGTAGTCAGGAAACAAGTAACTGAAGTGACTGCCATACCGGACATCAAATGAGTCAGGCAATGAGCAGTGACTGCCCCAGACCAACTGGAAACAGCACCGTTGCCAATATACTAGAAGCCCGAGGTAGGACGTCACCTAGGTAGGTTGACTACCAGGTAGTCAAACAACGCAGGTGGAGATGGGTTTATTACAAATTATATTATGGTTGAATTTGCTGAACCCGGGCGCCCCTATTATCCCCAAACATTGCTGAGTACGCCTTGAAAATCCTGTGTTGACCCTAGGCCCTATATACATTATTTCCCATCTGGCGCGAGGAACCAAGTAAGCCAGCCTTGTGGCCTGGACGGGCACTTGCCACGACTTTGGACGCTTGCAGACATGTTTGGAAAGACCTCAGTTCACAAATTGCATCATTGTCAAGTGTAGAAGCCATAGGAAGGCAATAACTGCTCTCCGATGCCGAGTGTTTATCATAGGTCACCTGAAGAGTACAGCCCCCGTGTCTATGTAGGGAAAGAGAGCAGTGAAGGATTGGAAAGAGTTAGCAATTTATATGCAAACACAGATTTGATGAGAAATTGACACTGTATCATGCACTGCGATAGTCAGGGAGGGATTTGATGTTTCTCACATGGTTGCCTAGGAGGTACTTAGGTACGTGTAGGTACCTACCTAAGTAGGCAGACATTATGAATAAAGTTAATTGAGGTAGTAACTGACGCTGTGCTGTGCCATAATGAAGTTACTTCTTTTGTGTGGATAATCTGGAATGTTGAGGTAGAAGCCGCTTCTTGATGATTTTGATGAAAACTACTGGGAAGATTGGGTATTTCTCTCAAGAAGCAAAAGGCAAAAGGCAAAGTAAAACGAAAAATTGATATATCGCTAGGTGGCCCGCTGTCCCTGTCAAGGTTACTTTCTTATAACTTTAAACCAGCAGAGCTGTACAGAGCTGTACAGAGCAGATGTGAACCCGAAACTCCCAGACCTGGGACTGAGAACATGATGTCTCGATAAGATGCAAAGAAACCCGATCCATCGTATCTACTGACCTGTATACCACGCGCGAGCTTTTTCAGTCATAGCACCAATCATATCTATCTCGCTTCTTTCGCGCCTAAGTAAACCTCCGAGCCCCCGACATCAACATTACCCAAAGAGGAAATGGGCTTCAGGGCGATCTCCCGCTCCATCGGTAGTTTCAGTTTCGCGCCTGCCGATGGCCGATTCCGTCTTTGGTTTGATAAGCGCTACTAGACTCACGAAGGACAAGAGCGTCATTGAAATTTGTATATATTATATTGACTGAGCTGGTATTTGTTGTGTACCTTTTCCTTCAGTTCGATAAGACAAGTCTGGTTGGAGCTAAGAGCTTCTACTCTTGACACTCGATCAGCATCATCACCAGTATAATTAGTAGCCATCATCTTAATTATACTATCACATAACTGTTATTGTGTAGGTAACAAAAAGCTTGCCAAAACCTCTCTGGGTGACGAATACTTGCACAGTAGGGCTGAAACAAGTTGTCTAAACTGCAGCCACAATTGCTTTGGGAGGATAATGATAAAGGTATCGGACTAGCAAACTTTAAATATATTCTTTGTTGCTTACAACAAAACCTTGTCCACCTGGTCTCTACGAGTACAGGTGATAGAACTCGCATGACGTGTCAGTTGGCCTTGGTCGCGGAACCAAATCTAATGCTTAATAGCCATGTCGTTGGCACGACTCGGTCAGACCCAGCTGAATAGAAACTTGCGCTAGTGATGTTGATTTCCTTTCCGTCGTTCCCTCCTTTATTATTGACGATGTCGAGGGGAGGCAAGCCTAAGCGTTGCCTGGTCCACCTAATTCTTTCGCATAGGAACAATATAACAACGAGCTTAGTAAAAAGTGAAGCGGAACGGGATCGGAGAAAGCACTTCTTGCTCGTGGAAGGTCGTGAGAAATCAGAGACTGTTGGTCGTCCTCCACAGTCGTTATAGCTACAAGCCTCGTTATGGTTCCGTTGTCTCGATTCGGTGATGCGCATCGGAAGTGATTCCATCCGGCTGCTTAAGGACCATCGCGTGCGTGTTTGGGCGTCTCTACTAGAGTGTCACAATCGCTAGAGCCTTTCTTAGGGTCTATAGAAATCTACTGTAGTAAATAAGCATTCCGCGGTAATTAACAAGAGATAATAAGAATGATACCTTTACTTAGCGAGTAACCTAACAATATTTAATTATAAAGTAAGAAAAATCGATAGTTACTGGTCCTGGTAATGGGAATGACCTTTAAGATGAGGAAAGACGTGGTAGGTGAGGATGCCAGCGACGCATTTAAACACGCGTTTGAATCAGGCAATTACTGTGACGTGACAGAGAAGCCAATCAAGTGTAGCAATATGCGATAGCATAAATCAATTACGTGTCAGCCGCAAGCCATATTCTGCATGTGTGCCTGGCTTACCCTGAAGGAGGGTACAGGGTGAGCGAGCTCCGGCAGAGCTCACCCGGCTCCGTCGGATCGCGGCCGAAGACGTTGTGTCTGAGACTCATCATTGCGCTTTTGCCCTTGCCATTTTCACAACCGAGAGGTAGCCCAATGCTTGGTCACATCGACAAGTCATTGCATTACTTTTGCCTATTATTTTCCTCTTCTCTTTCCTCTTCTTCTCTTCCTTTTGTCTTTTCCTTTCCTCAACGTCAAATCGTACAAGCATAAACGCCTCGCTATCCCCCGGATGCTTGTTCCATGAAACTAAACAAAGTAAATCCAGTCATTGGTATATTGTCCTTCTTTCTTGGCGAGGACAGACCTTTCGCCAGCGAGTCTTCATCGTCCATGTGCCATTGTCGGTCGTGTGGTATCGGGTTGTTGCCGATTGCTGAGTTTTCAACCACCACAATGCGGTTTGAAATACTAATCTCTCGGATATATATTAATTATGTGCATATTCGTGTGGATTCATCGCCTCCCTCCGGGCCTTTTCGTCTGTTTTGATAACAGTTGTTATGTTCGGTTCATGCCCAGAGGATTCATTTCTTTGTTATAAGTCGGGAGAGGAATTTCCTCTGCGGCATCCCACGTCTTTGTTGGTGGGGGTCTCGGATTCGAAAACGAACGTGCTGGCGCATGGTAGCGAGCAGTTCGACCAAAATAGTCGGGAGTTCTTCGTCCACTCTCTGGGGACTTCACTGGAGAAATTGGTGTTACCGCAGCGCTCGAATCTCTTGAGAGCATCTCGTACGAACGTGGGTGGTTTTTGACGTCGACACATGCGTCAACGGATACAAATTCCTTCTTTCTCCTAGAGAATGGTTTCTTGACCAGGTCGAACCAGCCTTGGATCATAGACCAGCGTCCCAGAAAGAAGAGGATCCAAATACCATTGAGCTATTAACTTGTCAGTAATCATCCAAGCATGGTGTCGCTTTCGAGACATACCGCTAGGAGGAGTAGCACAGCAGTGACAGTTGCTTCGTTGATAACTAGCGAGCTCGCCTCGTCAAAGCATTCGTTCTTGTTGCCTTTGGTCTTATAAAGACACCCAATGAAATCTGCCGCCTTGGTAGGATCATCGGCAACAGATTGAACCACATTGTCTTGGAAGACAAAAACTACAGAGAAAAAGATGACATCGGCAATGATAATGAGAACAATGGCAATTCCTCGCCACTGATGTGCGATAACGCGGCGAACTCGACGGTAGACCTGCCGGGGGCTCATGGTTTTGACGCTCTGTGTGTAGGTAGGAAGGCTGGAGCCCTCCGAGGACGCCCCATTATCCGACAGCGACGCCAGGTAGACCTTGATACAATAGCCAAACGTAGCAAAGGTGATAATGACGGTCAATCCAGCAAAGAGTAGAAGAGGGATCCAGAAATCGGCCAAGCTGTTTTCGTGGTTAATGTGGCATGTCGCACCAAAGCGGAACGAAACACCACTAAAGACGAGGGCGAGAGTGATGCCCAGGATAGGAACTCCCCATCCCGCCGCTTGGGCAAAGATCATGAAGCTCTTGCCAACAAGGACCTGCCAGCAGATCTGAAGATGGAGAGACACCGACCTTAGGAAAACCCACATGACACCAGCCCACCCCCCAAGGAGTAGAAAAGTGCCCGAGGCGCCACAGACCTTGCTGCTCTGCATGCTATGCGGTGTAATCTCGTTGTAGCATTGTTCTGGCTGCGCTGCTAGAGGTATCACAAATCCCATCTACAGTCCTAAGCATTAGCGGCTTGACTCGGTTGCCCAAGGGGGACGCCAGAGCTTGTCGTGTGATTACCTACATTCATAAGCAGAATTGCCACGGTCAGGCATATGCTCAGATAATGACGGTTGGTCTTTTCTACCGGTAGACATGCCCATGATAAAAGTAAAAAGACACAACATATCTGACTAAGAAGCGATACCCAATTCGCAACCGCCGTCAAAGTGTTGAAGCGCTCAGGATAAACCCATTCTGTCATGGGGCAAGGCAGGCAACATTGCATCCTTCCCAACGTCTGGCAGAGTCTTCCATTGACAACTACATACTTGTTAGATAGTGGTCGACATATCATTCAAACTCAGTTGGCTTACATCCGCCCTCCAGGGGAAACAGTGAGGCATCATAGAATGGCGGCGGGCACATATTCAACCCCGATGTGTTGTTGGCCATGATCAATGCTAGGCAGATAGTGTTGAGGTAGTTAGAGGTATATAGGAGGGTGGTCGTTGGCGGTCTGGTTGAAAAGAGAGAGGCACAAAAGTCGACATCGAAGTGGCCAGAGTATGGCTACAACATGGCTAGCGATTCGTTGGTGGTTCGAGGAAGTGTGACCAGACGGCAGCACCGAGACGGTTCCAGTGAGGTGCTCGGAATAATGCGTAGAAGAAACAAAAGGCAGGACAGTAAAGGAATGGTTTGGAGGGTAGAATATTATACAGCAAGAGTTATCCAACCAGGGTGTAGATGGGTTGAGTGAAAGCGCCAATAGGGCGTTCAGCACATAGACTCATGAGACGACCAGCGAGGACGAAGTCGCTCGCGTGCAGAGGAAGGCAGACGGGTCATATAAGTTGGGAAGATCTGTATATCCCACTACCGACCTCAGGCACTGGCAATGGGGAACCGAGAACAAGACTTGAAGCAAGGGTGGAGGCAACAGGGTCTGCTTCTTTTCACCACACCACCCATGCCATCCTGGAGTCGTTCTGTGCATCTCTCCCACCCATTCGAAGAACCCTGGGTCGGTCATAGCATGGCATGGCATACCAGGACCAGGGGCCTAAGACAGGGGCCAATAAGGCCGTGATGGGGGCTGAGCCGACGAATTTACAGGCGCTGCAGACTGCTGTATAGCATGGCTCGAAGTATCATTGGGGGAGGTGGGCTGTGATGACAAGCCAATACCCCATTCAGCAGAGGGAAATTCAGGCTGCAAGGGACATGAGAACTTGGGAATGACCCACTGCCGCGCAGTTGTCAAGAGGCACAAGAGGCACGAGAGATTCCTACATATGCACTTTTGGGTGCTGCAACAGTATCTTAGTCGGGTATGGTAGCTAAGATACCAAAAAGGGCATCTTCTGGCCCAGGGGCAGAGGCGAGGTTTACCGAGCCGGAGGTTTCCAGGTGGAGCAGGCCGAGCAGCAGTTTCTTGAAGGTACAGTATACCTGGAGGAGGAGGAGGGGCGGGGACTCAGGGGTCGAGTCGTCCATCGATGCGTGTCTTAGTCGTCACGACACCCCCCGCATCTGACCCTAACGACAGGGCCGTTCGACCCCAAACCCCAGTAGTGAGGTTTGCACGCTCAATCGCAACGATATAATTATACCGCGTACCTTGGTATCAGGTGAGTGGCTCTTCGGGTCCGTAGGCTTGAGGCTAATCTTCAGCAGTATATCATCGACGGCCATGGCCAGAATCTCAGGTAGTCGACGTCGAGGACACTTGGGATCGCTCTTTGTAGGTCGATGTCGAGGATTTTAGAACTCAATCCTTGTAGGGTGTCTTGTCTTGTCTTGAGATTTCGATTCGTTCATATAAGCAATCGGTTGATAGGCAGCTACCAAAGTATTTCCTATTGTTAGTGACCAGCTAGGTGAGCACGAAAATCGTCAACGGGCTGAGACAAACCCACCTTGGACATGTCTCGCAGCCAGACTGGTAACCCACCGCTGATACCACAACTACCGTAGAACCCAGAGACCATCTCGTGGCAGCTGGTCAACCGTGCTTGATGATGTCAAACGTGACTTGCCATGTAATTACAGATGGGTCCGTCCCATCAAGTCAAGTAGAAACAAGAGTGGAGCTGAGATGAGCTGAACAAGGTGCAACCGTTTGGAAGCTTAGGTAGTGAGCGGGAGCCAATCAGTCTAGTGTCGACATCGCATCTCGTTTAATTTTCTGTGGCATTATTGGCAACCAAGAGGATCAAGTTGTGCGATGCGACTTTTTTGTTGAACAAATAACAATGGTCAAAAAGATAGAGTTGGTGATAAGCATGGGATAGATGAATGTTGGAAAGCCTTAGTACCTATCGGGAACTGCACAGGGATTGGTTTTTGACAAGCATTGGATGGTCCTTGCCCTGGAGGTTCACCCACAAAATGTTTCCTTCTATGGACGGGAAGAGCAGTGGAGTCCCAACTGCATGGTAAATTAAGACATGATGTTATTATCATGGGATCCTTTCCTCTGCCAACTACATTATCACTCTACTCGCCAGACTTGCAACTGGCTTGACCTTTCGCTGAATCGCTGTTGATCACTCTTTATCCATGCCACTATCACAATGCACAGACCCTACCATCGTCGATTGGCTACCTATCCTGGCCTGGCTGTCTGTCAAGTTCGCGATCTGCGTGTGTGCTTCAAGATGTTCCTGGGCGAGTGAGGGCCGTCAGACTTCCCTAATGCTCCCGCGTCCATGGCTCTAATATCAACGTCTTCAAAGCTGATGATTTGATGCATTTCAAAAGCCACATCCAAAGAAAGTAAAGCTTGCGCGCCTGGCTTGGCCACTAACACTTTGACGATATGCTTCAACCGTTGTGCTGAACTTGACAGAAACCCTCTCTACGCTTTGACTGGCTTCTCGGCCCTTCTGCCATCCCTGTCTGCTTCTTCGCGGACCGCCAATCCCCTGGTCAATCACACCCTTTAAGCGGCTCATCCCCCTTGTCACTCCCGTCTAGCCCATACCCATGCTCGCTCATTGCTCCTCTTGTCGCTGGACCATTGGATAGCTTTTGCCACCCAGGAACATCATCACCTCTGTCGAGTCTTCAAACACCACCAATTTATCCTCTGATTCGCGTCTTGAGCTTTCAACTTATGCGCTTGCCCACTATTATCAACTTTTTCGGACCCAATCGCTATTGAAGATGTGATCCTCCAACCAAGTGTATTTATCACTTACATCACCGAGCATGGATGACAACACTGACTATAGGGCATGGATCTGGCGATGTAGGCCGCGAGAGGTGGCCAGAGTCGTGACTACTGAATAAGCTTAGTTTGTGGCTACATGCCAAGGCGCAAGTTTTTTTTTTCTCTTCTGTGCATCTTACAAGTGATTCACGGATCTAAGCTGTGGACGATCGAGCGCTGCCATCCTCATTTCCCTCCACCAATCTAAACGCAAGCCATGGAGGTCATAAGCTTACATGAGTGTTGCACATGAGCTCTCGACCAATCTATCGCATTTGCAACCAATCGATAGTCAGCAATGAGCAAACCGAGGGCGGAATTGATATTCCAATAAAACAAAACAGAAGAAAACTATTGACAAATATTTTGATTTATTCTGAAGGTGGCGATGAGTTGGGGTGCCATACAGTCACGGAGTACTTCCGACGCAGGTACATGCTCAATGCATATCTGGAATATCTCACTCACCAGCAAGTTTTCAGCCACTTCCGCTATAACTTGCAAAATCTACAGAAACAGGTGGTGTACTGCTGCATGTTTCCTTTTTTTGATCGCTTTCGGTCCTTTCGTGCAGCATCTCCAACAACGTCACTTTCATGTGCTTACCGAGCGTATATCTCAATAAACTCGCTGCATCATCAATCGTGGAAACATTCGCACCGGTTGATAACACGAAACTATTGCCTGCAGCTAATTTGAATGGGAAAGGGACGAGAACACAACTTCGTGATCGGCCCGTCACGGATCCCAGCAATAACTAACACCTACATTCATGGGCTTCTGTTAATTGACCTCAGGCACTTTTACTCTTTCCAGCTTCAATTGCCCTTCTGCATTAGCTCTTTTCCCCCCGCAATCTCTCCCTTGTCAGCCCAATCTCCCTTTGTCCTTTCGGCTAGTTGCCGTGAGTCACGATTTTGCTGAATAGGAAGTTGTTCTTAGATACGGTACTGGTAGAAGATCCGGGAAACGCCTTACATCTGAAGTCCCTTGATGATACCGGATGCTCTCGGGTTAGGAACGGCTCAGATACCTGAAATAGGTATATGGCGTCTTGCTCGCTTCTCAAGCTGACGATTCTTGCAAGGATCGATGGTGAGCAACCGAATCTTCGTTCCGCATGAATAACGCTTCGGACGCGAGGCTTGCTTGCGCCAGTCAAAGTCGTTAATGCTACATGTATTATCCTTTGCTAATGCTAAGGTCTGGGAAGTGTTTGAACCCTGAAGAGAACAGTCTACAGTATGGGTATGTTAATAGTATCACCGAAAGGTGGTATGATCCTGCACCTACTGAAAGGACGTTGGTTGATGCGCCTCGCGTCTGCATAAAGTATGTAACGCCAGTCCCTTGCAGGTATCCTCCCACCTCCACATTTGTGGGTGAGTGTCAAAACTCGCCAAGGATCTGACCGTTACATTGTCTCTCAAAAAACCTTCCCCGGTCTATCATTAACACCGACATCAAGAAAAAGCAACTTTCGCCCGGTGACTATGTATGTGATTGGACACAAGGTTCTTTCTTAACGACTTCTCTTGCTTCTTGTATGCCATCCCATCCCCGGTTTGTTTCCGAGGGCTATACTTTTGCTTGCCGGAACGATGTAGTGGTTCTGGAGCGTTTCAGGTTCGAAACAGTTACAAATTCTTGGTTTTTGTAACCTAACACACGACTCGTAACATCTCGTAATGACTTGCGACGACACGTCAACACGAGCAACCTCCTTCCCTATTGACATTGATATTATGCAAGTAAGAGCCACGACGATCACACATTGTGTAGGTAAAACAATTTTTGGAAATTTCCGAATCATCTACAGCAGCTCAAACTAACACACATCAGGATGTAGTATATGCAAAGCTGACGTATTGTCACCATGTCTCAATTCAATATTCGACCAAGTACATCATTGAGTCTCACTGCCGACAAAGGTGACGTGCAGTATAAGGTTTTAATGCCTGTATCAGGAATAATGCGAAGCGACGAGACTTGGAAGCTGAAACGACGGATAACGATTGAAACCAGCAAAGTTTACTGACCAGGCAGCTTGATGGCACGGTCCTCAAACTCGACTACCAACACCGCGGTGAACTTTTAGTTATTGATCCGGTCAAAGCAGTCATAACCAAGCGCCCAGGCTTGACCTGCGTAGGCAGTTGTGGAGTTGATGAATCCTTGTGTCGTGCCTGGAGACTAGCTCCATTCGGTTGCAACGCCGAAGTCGATGATCGTCTAGGAACGCTATCCAACAACTAAACGTGCGAAACAGGGCTCTCTGCTGGTTACTTTGCGATTGTTCAGTTGTTGCATTTAGCGTTCGGAGCTAGACTGTTGCAGAACCTGAGCCGAAGGAGTAAGAGCATTGGCAAGCCAGAAGGAAGCACCTTCAGTTTCGCTCCATGCGGACTAAGATTCTACGCATTGCGTTGGACAACGATGAGTTTCCGGGTAGATGGGTGCCGATGAGTTCGGAGACGTGGTCAGGGAGGCCCATGTAGCCACTGCGATATGATCTTCATTGCTGATCCTTTGTGGTTGCATTCAGCTTCTGGGTGTAACGCTGATATCGACGATACAGAGCAACGAGAATCCGGGCAGAACATCCTCAGAGTAGTCTTCGCTCCTCTTTGATGCCATGATGAGGACAGGCTTGGTTGTTGGCAGTGAACCCGGGGCTTGACTAGGGACTACCAAGGGAATTCCATTTCACTCCCCTTCATGGAGCCATGCCCAAGTCTTGCTCTGGATTTTTGAGTATCCTGGAGGCAGGTATCACACCGTTACTCCACAGTAGGGCCCTAGGCTTTGCACCAAGACGGTGACCGATTCCAAATTTGGTAGCTGAGAGCGATCCGCATCCAGTTTGAAAGCAGTCGGGGTAATTGATTGAGCTGGGGTATTGCGCGGATAAAACCACGATGCCGTCGTGAGCGAGAGCCATGGACCCTGGAGATCAGCCTGAGACTGCGCCTTGACAGTTGTATGGATCTTGGTTGGCTTACACAAGCTGGTATGCTATCTTCCGAATGGCCATCGAGTCCGATCTTCTAGAACCGAACAGTTGCTTCCTAGTTCTCCGATGCTATGCAACTCTAGCACGCAGGTATTATCGGTATCGATGCAGAATCTGGCAGAGGTGGAAAAACCAGACTGCGTTTCCTGATGTGACACCTGGACCGAGCGGAAGCCATACTGGGGAGGGAGAACAGGGCTTCTTTCGGACAAGGCTGCAGGTAATGTCTGAGACCCTGGTCCTGCGTTGGAGAATTCGGCAGCGGAAGGATGATCCTGTGAACCGCTGCAGTGGTAAAAAAGATTGCGGGCTTGGAATGATACCATCGCGAGCAATTTCGAGCAGGTGTGGGACATAATTTATCGGCGACGCAACTTTAAAGAGTGTTAGGTCAGAAGAGCATGGATGTAGATGTGTAAACTTCTGGACTTATACGTCCATAATGAGTAAAGTGTGTGGAAGTTCTTGTTTAGGTGGTTTAGAAACCGTGATTTTAATGTATCCGTCGCATTATGCCGACTAGATACACACCATCTACCGTGCTATCTTTCAAGCATTGGCGAGATTTCAATATAATCAAATCAATAGCAGAAGAAAGACCACATCAGGTGGTGAACATATTAATACACATCCAAATTGAGCGATTCCTAAGAAGGACTTGTGACATGACAAGACAATGTAGGGTAGGTGAATGGGACACCCCTCCTAAGCTAAGTTTTAGAAGTATTTAATAACCCTAAATGAACAAAATAAAGTGTTGAATTTAAAGATGGACCCTTTAATGCTTATAATAATCACGGGTTACTAGGTTTAATATACGGTAGACGTGAGATGAAGCCTGGGAAATGCGAAACCAAATTATTAAAGTTCAACCTCAGTCGGTACCAACAACCAACCAGAGCCACGCCCGGTTAGCTCAATCGGTAGAGCGTGAGACTCTTATGAGTACACGAATCTCAAGATGAAAATCTCAAATCTCAAGGTTGCGGGTTCGACCCCCGCATCGGGCTGTTCCTATAAAACGATTGTGAGCATTGCGAGGCTTCTTTTTTTGCGTTTCTTACATCTGTATGCATCTATATGCATCTGATTGTCCTGAGAGGCATAAAGGCAAGAGTATAATCTAGAGTTTATATTAAAGGTGTATAACGTTTTATTTGGTAAGGTATATTCGGCTTCTGGTGACTAGATATAACTATAGTTTGTAAAGTATAACCCTTAGAATTATATTATATTAGTATCTAGGTACAGATGGCAACTTTAACTTGTAATGATTAAATAGACCATGTAACTCGATGTAAAGATCCATATTGAACGTCCAGTACAAGTCAAGTCGGAATTATGTTAACTAGAGTTAACTGCCTACTTACTGACTTTACGGTCGTTGGTGAGGCCCTGATGAATAAGGTTGGATGGTGCTTTTTGGGCCATGATTTGATTTGCCCCGCCATCGTTTGTCATTCTAGCTTCACACAGACTCACACAACATCCAATGACATAGGTCAACGTCTGTCTCACAACTTACATCTGCGCGTAGGGTTTTCGCCCGAACGACTTCTTCCCGCATTGCCTATCGCGTCGCGTCGTTGGACAAATACAAAACCTGTCGCTATAAATCATCGTCAATTCCCTCAAAACAACTGAGTCATAACCTTCCATCAGCATTAGCCATGGGCAAAGAGACTCCCATCATCTCCTCTCGACGACTCTCCAATGCCGAGGGAGATCCCGTCGCTGTTGTTCGTGTGCGGAATCTTCAGGCAACAATCCAAGGACCCAAAGATGCCTGGGGTCGAGGGTCCAAACAGCAACCTCTGCTGATATCTGCCGGGGTCTCATTGACGCACCCATTCCCCTCATCATCTTCGGACGACAAGGTCGCTTCGGACACTGTGCACTATGGTCTTCTCAGCAAATCCATACTCGGAACGTTGGAAAAACTGCCAAAGTCAGCCTTGTCGCTGAGCGATGTACTGAACAGGATCTGGATCGACCTCACGGGCTACCGGTACGATGGTGTGAAGGAGCCTTCTGCGGAAAAGACAAAGCCATTTCTAGATTCTAGTCTCATTCGTCGCCTGTCAGTCTCGCTCGTTCTACCAAAGGCCTCATTGATGGGCAGTGCTATTCGACTCTCCGGCTCGTGTCTCTTTGCCGACTCAGCCATCACAGCGCGAAGCCTGGAGCTGAGTATCGAGGGAGTTCGAGTACCTACGCTCATTGGTGTCAACAGCAATGAGAGGAACGCTAAGCAAGTAGTCGTAGCGAATGTTCGCATCGACGAGTACGAGACCACTCATGATGACTACGCCATCATTGAGGGTATTATAGTTGATGTAAGTAAACCCTGGCACATGATGCTTGGACCAAACGCTAACAAGTACTCAGGCCATATCAGAATCATCCTTTGAAACCCTGGAGGCTTTGGCGGCAAGTTTGGCTTTCCACATTGCGCGGAAACTGAGAACTCATCGAGACGATTTCTACGGAGAGATCATCCGGATCGGACTCGAGAAGCCAACAGCTGTGCCACTCGCAGACGCTGCCTGCGTGGAGCTGACGGTCAGAACCGAGGATGTCAAGATTGAAGTCTCCAAGACAAAGGATGTCAGATTCGACGACAGTAGAAACAAAGTCGCCTGCTCAAAGGACGTCAAGTCGGGAGGTGGCAAGGCTCATCATAGCAAGTCATAGTACATTTGCATCGAGCTGTCTATGAAAAAGGCAATGGAGAAAACAAAATTGATGTTATATGCATTTATGATATCTCGGCCATGTTCTATCTAGGTGTTATTTGCAACTAGCCAAGTTCTCATGTGACGGTCTGCGTACAATGAACATAACGCAGGGTATGATAAGGGTCAACGATATACATCTAAATTTATAAACATGGGTATGATCTTCATCCGCAACAAATTCAAGTCATTTCTAATAGTGTGTGCCATAGAGGTTCCTCGCACTCACTTGCTCACTATCAGCCCGGCGCGAGGAACGTCTCCCTTGGTGACTGCTCGTATAAAGTCAGGGTTGGGGTTGAAGAGCATGACATGCAAGTGCTGCACAGCGTTGACTGACTGCAGACCCTGCCAGTTCCTGAACCAAGATACCTGTACTCATGAGTCTCATGCACGAATCATGCTCTGTGAATAGGAAGGCTTACATGCTCCTTTGGGACATGCGTCCGAAACGTCTTCGTCACGAAATCATCAATTTCCCTCCTCGCCTTGTCAGTCAGGTCCCCCGTGGCAGGATCCTCTTCGAGATTAAACTTTGTCCACACCACAAGATGCATGATCCGAGGATCTATACCGTACGGGGCGTCATTCCACAAGACCTTGTAGTCGTCTTCAAACTCAAAGGGAGCGCCCCGCGCTGTTACAGGAGCAGTCCAGCCGAGGCGGTGCTCGAGGATGAAGTTGGCGACGTTGCCGTACTGCTGTCTGAGGTGGAAAGTAAAGGCCTTGTAACGTCGAAGCTCCGAGGGAACGCGCTTGAAGCGCTCGAGATGGTTTGTTTGGATGATCTCATGGACTTCGTCCCAAGAGTAGATGTGATACTCTGCGTCTGGTGTGGACAGAATGCCTCGGTCTTTCTCAGACAGGTTTTGGAGAAAATCGGGGCAGTCGATAGTCCATTGATCCTCGGGGATGTTGCAGTTCCAGAACGGAAGAGTGTCTGCGCTTCCCATTGTTTTTTATGTTTGAGGCTGGGGCGTGAGATAAAGTTACGGTGTGATAATAGAGTCCAGGGAATGGCGTGATGAATGAGCGTTGAAAGTGTTGAGCTTGGAGTATGAAAATGTTCCAAGATTTATCAAGATTTCAAGATCGAATCGCATATACTTATAGTGCTGTTCGTATCATTCATATAGTGTAGTACGACCCCTGAAAATTCTATTAGTGTCTATATAAATAGGTAGGCGTTATGGTTTAGGCTAATGAAGGCATTCTGAGTAAGTCTAGATGCTTACCTTGGGGACAGGAGTAAGAATATTGCCTGATAGAGGCTTGAGTGGTGTTAGAGTATCGTGTTTGACAGGAAGAATAACGTCTAGGCTTATGAGCGTTGAATAATTCAGGGGTTGAGACTTTGGGTGAAGTTGATGGGAAAAGTTGAATGGTAACGGTTTCTCCACAAGGCGGCACCAGTCATGTTAAAAGGACTTGAAGTCGTAATGGCTCATGAATGGAACCTGTATATGACTCTGAGAGCTAAACAAACTGCATCTGGATAACTCTCACTGTTGTTAAGCAACGCTAATGTCACGTTGGACTGACGAAGTGTTCCATGAAACAACCATATCATTCTGCTTGTGAGGCTACCTACGATTGGTCATTGCAGTAAGGATGGAGCTGGGCGGGGGGCAGCATCCTAGCACGGCACCCCGTCTCCACCAAACGAACGGCTGTGAAAAGGAGTTACAGGTACGACAAGCCACGGCGCCGCAAATGATTTTGTTTGTGGAGGAGAGAAACTAATTGAATATCTAGAAACTCGGAACAATGATTGATGCGGAATATTAGACTCAACCAGCTTTGTCCAATGCCAAGACCACGTGGAGTAATAGAACCATGTTACCCGGCAGATCAAGGCTTGCATTTGACAGCTTCACTGGTCGACGGAACGGAACGGGAGAGGCGCTTGTGAGATGATAACAACTAACAAGGGATTGTCTAGGTACGTAGTAAGTAGACAACTTGTCTTAGACCTACTTAATGGTTACCTATGCCAACGGAATTCACATGGAATGAGTCGAGATTCTGATACATGATAAACATAAAAACCCTCTTATACAATTTGCAGGGAGATCGACCGATGTGAGATAGCGTTCAAGACTAGACATGGTCAACCTCACTACACCGACTCTGCTCATTTCAACTGGGCCTAGTCCATTATTCCCAGAGCTTCAACCAACCAATAGCAGGACCCAAATATTCCCGGGAGAGCTTTGGGAGCTCTGACCCATTCCGCCTCTGCTCTTCACCGTTGGAGGGGAAGCTTGGGCACGGGCTCGTTGGGGATAGGGATAGGATATGGATGGATGGATAGGTGTGATAAACAAGAGGAATTGGGTTGAGTTGAGCGAGATGGGGGGTTATATGAGCGAATTCTTTGCCACTGCAGGAAAGGCTCAGCGTATGAGCAATATTATGATATATACCTATTCTGTACGGCAACCTCTACATGACATTGCGTAGGTAGTTAGGTACCAAAGACAATTCAGAGCAACCATCATACCACCTTGGCTTTATCTTGAGTTGCCTCCATAGCTAATAATATCAACGGAAAACAAATGGATACTCTCCGAAAAGAATACCTAGTTACGCCAGGGATCCTGGATGGTTGGCCCGCCACAAAGGTGAGAGATCGCTGGTGCGGTGAGTAGTGGGGTTCAATGTTGAATCCATGAATGTCAAGGAGAGAGAGTGAGAGTACGAAATTAAGTATTTCGATAATTCAATATACGAGATGGAATAATGCTAGATAGGAGAAGGGAAAGAAAGAAAGAAAGAAAGGAGAAGTAATAGTTAACGTTTATGCCTATTGTGCTTCATCTCCCCCCTTTCAAGCCATCATAATAACTGCTCAACCAGGTACATACCAGGTAAGAAAAGCCTCCATTCCCCAACGACCCTGGTCTCGACAAACACGATAATCAACAGTCCCCGTCCGTATTAGCGAAGTAGTAGACAGAAAGAAAGGAAGGAAGGAAGAAAGAAAGAGATCATTCTATTCACCCTCAAATCTTTAAGTCAACTACAATGAGCTATCATCTTACACAAGAGAAACAGAGAGAATATAGAAGCAACAAACCGGAAAATGCTGCATAAAAAAATTATTAAAAAAATAAAAAAATTTCAGTTGAGGAAAAAAGACGTCACTGCTACAACTCTTGACCTACCTTACACCGCATCACCAAAAAAAGGCCCAATAGCTGCTGTTACGATCGCCGTTCGGCTTCTTTTGTCCACTATAGCTAGGTCGCCACCCCCACCAAAAGTTATGCACCCAGCACCAGCAACAGTTGCAAGCCAGGGCATCACGGCCCCGCATCTCCTCCCCTTTACTTAGGTTACCTCATTCCTCTCTTCGCTGACTTGAACAACTTCCTCTTCCTCCTCCTCTTCTTCCCTCTCCATTCTTGTTCATCCTCCCAAACCTCACCTTTGCTTCCATCGGTTCCTCCTTTATTTATCCTTATAATCTATCTCAACAAGTCACAATGGCCAGTGCAATCAAGAGCGCGCTGCCCACCCACCTCAAGCCCGGCAACGGTGATGAGCAGGGCGAGCGCCGTCATGGCAAGACGCGCAGCCACATGGTGAGTTCAATGCTTATTTGAGTGTTTTCAGCATCGCATCAAGAAAAATCGTAATCTGCGAATACCCATTGCTGCTCCGAACATGGTGAAGCTTTGCTGGCATCATGATGGGTTTCGGTTTCGGTATCATGAAAGCCTGACCGCGGCGCATTCAATACCCTCCCTCAACCACAGTAACGGCAATTTCCAAACATATATTCACTAGCAGCTGGAGTCGAGACGGCATTCATCTCCAATCGTCTTTACATAATTGCCAGGTGATCATTGTTGGTTATTCACGTGCTGTACATTCATCGTCATCTCAAGGCCATTAAGTTGCCTAAAACAGACTGCGAGCTTGCTTCCTTCCTTCCTCTCATCTACCTACACTCAACATGATAGATTCTAGCAACAATCTGCGATCTGCATTATACCGAACAAGCTCAAGTGCCACAATATACTAATACACCATGATCCAGGCTTTCGAGAACACCTCTACCAATGTCGCCGCCGCTCAGATGCGAAATGCCCTGACCAACCTCGCCGAGACCGTCAAGGACCCCGAACAGAAGAAGGCAAGTCCTCTCACAAAAACACATGTTTTTGAGTTGGCAGAGACTAACCATCCGTTGCAGCTGTTCGAGACTGAGATGGATAACTTCTTTGCTCTTTTCAGACGATACCTCAACGACAAGGCTAAGGGCAACGCTGTGTATGCATCCCCTACGACGAGTTATATTCACAATACAGCACTTGCTGACAATAACACAGAGACTGGGACCGCATTGCTCCTCCTGCTCAGGGTCAAGTCGTTGACTACGAGGATCTTGCCAACACTGAGTCTGTCCAGTTCCTCAACAAGCTCGCTGTTCTCAAACTCAACGGTGGTCTCGGTACCTCCATGGGTTGCGTCGGTCCCAAGTCGGTCATTGAGGTCCGTGATGGCATGTCCTTCCTCGACCTTTCCGTGCGACAGATCGAGTACCTGAACCGCACTTACGACGTGAACGTCCCCTTCATCCTCATGAACTCGTTCAACACCAATGACGACACCGCTGCCATCATCAAGAAGTACGAGGGCCACAACGTCGATATCCTTACCTTCAACCAGTCTCGATACCCCAGAGTCTACAAGGATTCCCTACTACCCGTCCCCAAGGATTACGACTCTTCCATCAACGAGTGGTACCCTCCTGGTCACGGTGATGTTTTCGAGTCTCTCTACAACTCTGGTATCCTCGATAAGCTCCTGGAGCGAGGTATTGAGATCATCTTCCTATCCAACGTGGACAACCTGGGTGCTGTCGTCGATCTTCGCATCCTTCAGCACATGATGGAGACCAATGCCGAGTACATCATGGAATTGACCAACAAGACCAAGGCCGACGTCAAGGGTGGTACCATTATCGATTACGAGGGCTCTGTCCGCCTGCTCGAGATTGCCCAGGTCCCCAAGGAGCACGTTAACGAGTTCAAGTCGATCAAGAAGTTCAAGTACTTCAACACCAACAACATCTGGCTTAACCTCAAGGCCATCAAGCGTGTAGTAGAGGGCGATGAGCTTTCCATGGAGATCATTCCCAACGGCAAGACCATCCCCGGTGACAAGAAGGGAGAGTCCGATATCTCCATTGTCCAGCTCGAGACTGCTGTCGGTGCCGCCATTCGTCACTTCAACAACGCCCACGGTGTCAACGTGCCCCGTCGACGATTCTTGCCCGTCAAGACTTGCTCCGACCTGATGCTCGTCAAGTCCGATCTTTACACACTGAAGCACGGCCAGCTTCAAATGAGCGCCGCTCGTTTCGGTGATGCCCCCCTGATCAAGCTTGGTGGAGACTTCAAGAAGGTTTCAGACTTCCAGAAGCGAATCCCTTCCATCCCTAAGGTGCTGGAGCTGGATCACCTTACCATCACTGGCGCTGTCAATCTCGGCCGTGGCGTGACGCTCAAGGGTACCGTTATCATTGTTGCAACAGAGGGTAGCACCATCGACATTCCTCCCGGATCGATTCTCGAGAACGTGGTCGTGCAGGGTAGCTTGCGTCTACTTGAGCACTAAGGGAGTAGCAAGTTGGAATTTGAGCGGCTATGTTGCGGAGTTCACCTTATCACGACCTGCTTTAGAGCTGATAGAGGCGGCGGTACATGTGTCCGTGTATCAACGTCCCAAAGGAGGCGGAAGTTTTCCCTATAGTATAGGGGGAAAGGAACAGAGTCTTCTAACCTACGGACCAAAGGATCCAGGCCTGGTCGTCGACCTGCACGCTTGACGGGGAGATTTGGGAGATTCACTTTGAGTATGTACGTACTTGGCAAAACAGCAATAGCTCACTACAGAGCACATTTTTAATTGAAAAGGACAAAGACAATTTCTCAAGAAATGATCAGTTTCAGGGTATTTGCCCGACTCATGATGTGAAAAGCCATCGACCTGCATTAACTTTTAGCAAATGGTTAGTGGCATTGCTAGTATTTCGTTAATAGAGAGGCGGCGGGTCCATTGACAGAGGCCCGAGTCGCCCGACTCTCCTCATTTCGAAGAGAGATCTTAACCTTAACCCTGTAGCAGTCCAAGTGTCCAACGAACCCCTCAGATGAACTAAGCGGACCAAACGTCGTCGTTCAAACGCACAGAGATGACGAGGCCTCTGTTAAACTTTCGGAAAGCACCTTAAGCGACGAACGCGAAACACGAATAAACACAGCAAAAAAGTTTATTGTCTTTCTAGTGGCCGGATGGTTGACCAGCGTTACAGCACATACATGCGGTATGAATGGCGGATGACGGCGCCAAACACGAGTGCGTTTGAAGACGAGACGCGGTGTGAATGAGAGTGAGCACGGGGAGGAGGCTGGAGCAATGGTATCGGATGCCATAGTGGCCTTTTCCGAGACTCGAATCATGGTCAAAGATCGAGATGTGATACATATCACGGACGTTGGTCAGAGAAATCAAAGGACTTGGATCGGCACTCATGACGTTCCATCGGTGAGGCATTTCCCACGATCCTCAATGCCGAACCGGGGTCGTAGATAGCTTCAACGCAGTTTATACTGAATCTAGTCATGCATCTCCGTAAGGTATGTTTGACTTTGGATCCTAGCCTGGGAAGACCTGGCATGAACCGAGGTGATGGAACGATATACATTTTTAGTATCAACGAATTTCAATGGATCCCTAGCCGTCAGGTCCAGTGTCTGAGAATGACCCAGAGATAGGATGGGGGATCATAGGGGGGTTGAGATGAATATCCCCATGATAATGAAACAATTGTCTGGCGAAAAGGAGCATCCTGTATACAAGCCAAGACGATGGCAACTAGACTGCCCAAAGCGAACTAGCACAAAGAGGTAGCCCTGTCCTTGCAATCCACTTCGCGGCAATGCAGGTCTGTGTGGGGTTTGAGGAGATTGTGTGTAAGTGTTAATTAATGCCATGTTTGTGCAAGGCCAAAAGTTGGGGACCCGGGACCCCAAACTGATTGCTCTTTAGGCAAAAAATATGCCTGCGTGTCAAGGTTCAGTGTTGGGTGAAGAACAAGGAACTATCTTTATCCCTGTATGATATGCTTGTTTGCCATGCATCGTGCTTGTGCTTTGACAGTAATAGCCATACCTGTCTTGACCGTTCGACAATAGTTTCTCAAAATCGATTATTCTGAGGAAGGCGAGACATTCTCTGTGTGTCCAGGCTGACCGGGCTCTCTGGATGCTCAGCAAAAGCCAGCTATAACGGGCCAATGGTAATCATAGTCGAGCCTCGTTGAGCTTTGTGGCGCAGACCAAGGACGCATCATTGCCTTACACCATTATCACTGGTGTTGACCCCAAAATGCGGGTGAGCAAAATGTTTCTTGATACGTTAAACACAACGTCTTGAGCTTTCCGACCATCCACCAGGCTTAAAGCCACAAAAAAGAAGGTTGCACCTTGCTGGAAAACAACGGCAACAACCCAGAGACGGGGGCTGGGGTTTGTCGGCATGCGCTACTATTGCAGGAGGCGCTATTCCAAAAGGCCTCACAGCGTTGGATCGGCTTGACAGGAAGAATGCATGGTACGTATGCCATTGCGTAGCTGTCCTACCTCAATGAATTGACAAGTTCTGCCAAGTATTGCGGAATGCATCAATCTTCGTCCCCGTCTTTGAGTCGGAAACTGTGTAAAGACGTGTACGGAGTATTGTGTCATCGATTAAATCAAGACAGAATGAGATGATCGATTATAGGGTATGCCAATTCTTTGTCGATCGATTGGCGCCGAGTTGGATGGAGTGATGAGCAAGTGAAGAGCTTGCATAGGGCTGGGATATCTGTTTGTTGTCCTTTTGCTCGAGATTCAGCTACAGCAACGCAGACGTGGCGTGGGCCATTAACGGGCGATGATTTACACTAATATGTAGCCAGGTGCAATTAGATGCAGATTTGGGAGAATTTCATCAAGTAATGCGCCTTAGGCGCTGAGCTGGCGAGCTCGAATCGCTAATGGAGGATTTGATTGGAAGTGGTCAGTGCCGAGAACGCCCCTTGATTCAATGGTTCCAAGAAATCTGAGAGTCATGCCCATGGCACGATGTGCTCAAGTGCTTGCAGGGAAAGGGCTTCAAGCAGCTGAAGCTTGTAATTGGGACTATTGATAGGCAAAAGGGGGGCGAGGTCATTAAAGTGCTGCCTGATGAGGAAAGGAGGGTGCGTGAGGGAGACCAAGTTCCAATAGCGGCAAGGATCCAGACCGCCGATAAAGGTCAATGGTAGCTTGCGACAAGTTGAGATTTCCAAGATGTTGTCGAGAACCGTTAGCGATCAGGGTGTCGGTTTGTGGTACCCTTGACTCTCTTATCAGAGGGCTGCTAGGCTGTAGGGATTGCGGGATCTCGCTTGCCCTTTAGGTAGGTAGGTACGGTGAGTCGACGATGAATGAATGAATGAATGAATGATGGGTGGTATCCTGTTCTGCCAAAGTTTGTCAATTGGACTCAATGTCAGGACATGGTATGGGCCAACGTACCAGAACAAGACTCGGCGACCTTGGCGGGTTCTGGTCGACGAGATTACGACAGCCTGTTTAAGTGATAACTTAATCAGGGCGGCTATCGCTACCTACTGGATGGTAGAGTAAAGTACATCGCCTCGCCCCAGAGTACAGTAAAGGCAACGGCTAGCCGGGGTTGATTCATTACCTCCGGTCTAAGCCGGAGAGGCATGGTTGAAAGTGTGTAGCGTGACTATTGTCCAGACTAAGGCAAGGCTGACAAGAAGGAAACTCTTGAGCGGCCTGGAGAGACATACATACACCGGAGAAGAGACACCAACGGCCAAAATAGCGGCCGGAACTCGGCCATTGAACAAATAAGTGACCGACAGAGGTCATGGATATCAATGAGCTAGGGGCAGATGAAGGCTCTGGCTCTGGTTCTGTTTAACTTGGCGGATTCGCAACAGAGAAAGAGAGTCAAATTGTGATGGATCGAAGTCGCATGCCGCTAATGGTGTTCAGTGGGCGCGTGCCCGCTTTGGCTGTCAGGCACAGCACTCCTAGAGGTTGCTTATGGGTCCCGCAGGTAGTGGAGAGCTTGGAGGATAAGCCATAAGAGGCTTAGCGCTGGCATGCTCAAAGCAAACTAGGCCAACAATGCTAATTTCCCCAGCAGGGATATGACAAGGTCCGTTCTGGTTCGGGAGTTCGAAGGCCGTGGCTGGCCTGCCAGTGGATGGAATGTGATGATGTAGCGAGATAGGACAGGCACGAATTGGGGAGAGGATCCGCAGGCCAAGCTATCAACAAGGAAGTTGCAAATGCTAGAGAAGGGGAGAAAGTGGGAAGGGGACCACGGGACCCAAGACCAGGTTTGGTTTGGGTTGACATGCATGGGTGAGAGTACAAGTGCAAGTGCAAGTGGAAATTGTAGTGGAAGCGGGATGGATGGGATGGGGGAAGAAAAGAGTCAATCGTTCAGGACACACAAGCCAAGGACAGACACCCTCAGCACCTCCTCAGTTCAGTTCAGTTCAGGTAAGGTAAGGTAGGTTCAGTTTAACCTGACGGGAAACAACGCCTCACACCCCCCGTCCTTTGCTCTAGTCCCCTCCAGCACATCCTTGAGTCCAGAGTAGCGTCTTAATGTATCCCCTTTATTGTTCTTAATGTAATCTTCCATGCTACTAGCTCTCTGCTCCCTTCATTATAATAAGCCTCCCTCCATCTCTTCATTCTCATTCTTCCCTCTTCTTCTCTATCAACGCAGTCCTTTAGTCAACTCGCTACCTCGTTGTGCCTTATACCACTATAATGTAAGTTTATATCCTCTTCGGTCTTTCCCTTCTATGAAACGGATACCCCATACGATACGCACCTACCATCGGCATCCTCCTTCATGCTAGTGAGGGGAAGCGATACTTGGATGCAATGGCAGTGCCGGTGGCTGTGGCTGGAGCTTCCGCCAGTGTCAACACCGAACAGCCAGCTTCGAGTATCAATTAATCAGTGACGCGGCAACAATGATGCTGCTCTGCCTACCCTGAGAGTTTGTTGACAATCAAAACAATACTCTCTCCCTCTACCCCTCTCACACTTGGACATCACATCGACAACATCACACGCACTATTCATCATAGCCTTGTTACTGTTCACCATTTATCGAGACAAACCAACAAGTAATCATCAACTAACTTTGACTGGTAGTAATACTCAGTCATTCTTTCAACCACAAACCCACCAACTTTCAAAATGAAGTACACTCTCGCTACCGTCGCTGCCTTTGCCTCTATGGCTCTGGCCCAGCCCGCTTTCCTCAACACCGAGTTCGACCTCACTGAGGGCGAGGCTTACACCATCCGTTTCTCCGGTTGCGAGAGCGGCTGCACCATCGTTCTCCAGAACGGCGAGTCTGATGACCTCAATGACTACAGGACTCTGACCAGTACGTAACCCTTTCACATGGAGTCGAATGCTTTTCTAACATGATATAGCTGGTGCTGATGGTGACTCTTTCACTTTCACCCCCACTGATCTTCCTTCCGACACCTACAACTTCAAGATCACCGACTCTAATGGCGAGGTTAACTACAGCGCGCAGTTCCCTTACGAGGGCTCTTACGCTGCTCCCTCCGTCACCCAGTCCACTACCGAGACTGCTGCTGCTACAACCGAGGCCGCCACCTCTGAGCAGGCTACCACCCTTTCCACCAAGCCCGCTACCAAGGAGGAGACCACCACTGTTCACAAGCCCGTTGTGCCTACACACATTCCTTCCGGCAACGCCACCACTCCCTCTGCTCCTGTCCACACCCCTACCAGAACTGGTGGTGCTGGCAGCGAGACCGGTGCTCCCAGCAGCGTCCCTGTGAGCGGTGCTACTCAGATGACATCCTCTCTGGCTCTGATTGCTGGTGCCGTCATGGCCATGGTTTTCCTCAACTAAGTTATGGACATGGAATTAATGCATGGTATGAGGAAAGAGCGGTTACATGAGTTTCAGGTTTTCGGTGTATAATTCTTAATGATGGCCTGTGTTTTCTTTTCCGGTTACCCCATGAGGCGTCACGGTTGGCTATGGCTATATCCACCGATGCAGCCTATGTTGGCTTATCTGGGCGTGATGAGTGCCAGGTATTTAGAACTCTTTTAGACTCAAAAGATGGTCTTTCTACAAATGCTTTCTGCTACTGTTATGTGATGCTTTGTGATAAGTCCTTCATATTTGTCTGTTGACGAGCTATGCTACCTCGATAAATTGCAAATGTCTACTTGAAGCGCTTTTACGATGGGCATTCTTTGGTCGTGTGCTCACTCTCATTTGCTTGATCTTCTCCGTCATGCTTTTGTTCTCGCCTCGGAAGCTTCTTGCTCCCTTCATTTAAGCTTTTGATGTCACGTTTGATTTCTGTGGAGAAGCACGTTCGACTCCTGTCGTCCCAATTTCTTTTCCCTCCACTTATATGCAGGTTCCCGGTCTGATCTGCCATCCCAGCGGATACAACGGACCTAACCCATCCTTTGCGGCCCAATTGCTGTTTAAGACAAACAAATGCACGGGACGAATACTGCAAATCGATCCCTGGGCCGGCGGGTATGCAGCCATGGAAGGGGCTTCCCTGCTGGAAAAGTGCATGATCTGAGTGGGCGTTTGGTATCTATGTGTGTAAGTACCAACATACAGATGCCTTTGTTATGGATACACCAATACAGCATGAAAGAAAGGGTTAAAGGGTTTCTGGGTGGACATGATGTGTTCCTCCTTACACAACCGATGAGTATTTGTCCGAGACTTGTCGCACGGCGGCAACTTGATACTCGCTACAAAGAATCAAGGTCAAACAAACATGGATGGGATTCAGAGATGAGACATGGTATGCAGTTAGCATATCTGCTGCATATGCAATGCATACATACATATGCTGCAGAGCAAACATGCACCTGCTGGGACCAGGACCTCACTGAATTCTCGCCGTTATTTGTGCTACGGTCTGTACACGGGCACGCGGGAGGAACATGTTTGTTTTGTTGGTGTAACCAAACTGTTTCGATCTGACCCGATCGAAATGATCTGACTGATCTGCTCCTTGCGCATACATCCCTTGCGTTAATAGTTACTTTGAACTGACTAGGCAAACATTCCTGCCATGTTGGCTGTGTTTGTCTTTGACACCTATGAATCAATACATGCATCTCATACCCAAGGCCCTTCCATGTAATGCACCTTGCAGGTTCTAAGACTTAGATGACGATTTGCCCAGATAAAAAATCCTTTGAGTCAGATCATACATCATCGTGCATGCTTTTAGACGGACCATGGATATCAATCAATATCCCTACCAAGATGAAACGCGGAGCTGTCGGCGTGTGGCCGCCCACATGAAAGAGAATTTTGACTGCCAAGCGAAGTATTGGAACCAGCAAGGTCATGCATTCCTCGGCAATACCGTCTGTCTCGTAAAAGAAAACATGTGCAAACAATATCCTTAAATTATCACTGTCGCGAAGTGATTCGCATTTTCTTGGCGATGATAGCAGGGCTTGCGATATCAGCCCACGCCCCTATACCACAGAGGCCTACGTCGTCTAGGCCGCTGACATCCTGGGGCTCGAGGAGGAGCATGTTGGATGCCGTGAGGTCGTTGACAGGGCCGGTGACGGAGGACGGGGCGGGGCTGGCCATTTCGGAGGCGGCCGAGGAGCCGATGATTGTCCAAGCTTCGGTGCCGGCTGTGGTCTCGTCCTGGAGAGACTCGAGAACCATGGATATGGAGATGTCTGAGGTGGGAGGAGTGGGATGTTGGTAGCCGTCAGTGCTCATGACTTCAGCGGCATCGTTGTTATAGATGTTGGACAGGGACAAGTCAAGCTCTTCAAGGAGTATAGAGGATGTGATGAAGGGAGAAACATTTGAGTTGGTTTCGTGGTTATCAGCGAGGTCCATGTTCGTCAAAGGGTGATGATGATGTTTAAGACAAAGTTGGGGAGGTAGAAAGACCGGTGCTGCCGTGATGATGATATAGAAGTCTGATGCGGTGTAAGGTTGCTCTGCGTACGAGGTTGAGTAAGTTGGTGATGCTACGATGGAACCTAAGCTGCTATGGGTGTTATAAGGTAGCTTGTTCGCCAATGGCAAAGTGAAGGACAGGCAATAGATAGGACAAGGTCCAAAAGAATTATATGATGATTTGGTTATTCCATCTGGCGCAGTCTAGATCGGACAGCCCTGGGCTATTGATTCGCGATGTATGAATCTGATTCACGTAGTGACATGCATAACCAAGAGGTAGAGTGAATGCATATTTTCCGAATCTTGGGATTATCGTATACTTGTGTCTTGGAGTGGTGCCATTCCTGCATGGCAGGGCCTCCTCCAACCCGTTAAGCATTAGACATGAAGCATCGTTTACCTGTCAGGAGTAGTCGCCTCACTCTCTTTCAACGCCCTGCCAGAAAGGGAAGGGTCTGCTATTGCGTGTGTGTGTGATAGAGATCGCATGGTTATCGGGCGATGAAGTCTAGACCTTTTACAGGGTGTGTGGTGAGATGACGTTCATGTGCAGTTTTGGCTCTAGAGGAAAAAGGGTCGTAGACCTTCAATCAACACTCCTTCAGCTTACACAATCGGACATTCTGACAGACCATGATATCAATGCCGGAAGCCCTTTATCGACGGTGTTGATGGTCAGGACATAGACCATTTCCAAGACGAGCTATACAAGGCGGTAGTTAACTCGTGGAACAGCTCGGCATCCTTTGACTTGTATGAGAGGTGCAAGTTTCTATCCAAATCCCGCTTGCCTGCTGTACAGACTCTTCTCAGCAGAACACGTTAGAACCTTTTCAGCATAGCCTTCAAACGACTTTTTCAACAAGCCGTATACAAAGTCGTTCCTAGGATACGCTTCTAAGAGGTTATACTCCTTTGTGCGAGACGAGCTCGGCGTGCCATTTCACCAAGGACTAGTCGAGCATCCTGACAATAAGAGTATTCATGGACGACAGAAGAGAACGATTGGGTCCTGAGTTTTGATTATCTATGAAGCCATTGCTACTGAGAGAGTTTGGGAACCGCTGGTCGAGGCTTTAACATAGGTAATTGTTGATTACAAAAGACAAATGCCCATTGCACTTTAGCTTGTACCTTATACACTCCACAGTTTAGGAAAATTAGTTAAAGATATCTAGTCTTTCCTAAGTATTAAGATAAGTAATAATGGAAAGTAGGTAACATGCCGAAATAACTAGTCTAAGATAGATTGCCTGAGTTGGTGAAAAAAACATACCTCTATCTAATATGCTAGTAATATCCTCCTGTATTTATGAAGGATTCCTACCAACAGTCTTTAAACATAAAATCAAAGAGATTAAAAAAAGAGGGTGAGGCTAATCGTCATATATGCTAGTTCGTATGGGAATCCCAAGGCGCCTTCAGGTGTATTCAATTTGCATCAACATCCGTCCCAAACGGGCCATTACGCTCCCTCCTCTCAGCTTCCATGCTACCCGTCATGCTTCCCTTTCGTCGTAGACCTGGGGCCTTGAGCTTTCTCACCACCTGGTATGACCTGTCCAGCTCATTCTCAACAGCACATCGAATTCTCAGGGCAGCCACGGCAGGCCACACGCTCCTCTCTCCTCTCAAAATCCAGTAGTCCAGTGTTTCTCGTGTGGGTGTCTCGAGTAACCGTACAAAGTCTCCAGCTGTAACTTCCGGAACAAGCATCATAGAAGCGGCTGGGACCTGTTCGTCGACCAAGAAGCGACGGATACCAGCCGGCAGCAAACTCAGCGTATCCAACTGACTCAGGCGGTGTCTTATCTCCAGTCCAACCATGCGTACTAGGAAAGCCGATATTTGCGTTGTCTTGCTTCGAGACTCTACCAGCGATGGACCATGCATATCGGACTGGACAAAAGGGATGAGATATGGCCGAGCTTGGCTGACGATGAAATGATTGACGTTGAAAAGCTCAGCTATGCGTCGCAAAGGCGAGTCCCGGTCAGAGTAGGATGTGTGTGTCCAATGCCGAAAGTCGATTGTATTGGCTGGTGCCCAAGGTACAATATTCCCGTGGGCGTCTTTGCAGAGCATAGTCGTCTTGCGGTGGCCGTATAACGACGGCGACGAAGCATTGGAAGCTACAGCAGCTGTCCAGATCAACTAGTACATGTCAGCAGGCTTCATGGATAACATGGACGTCATAGACATACTACATTGGGTGCAGTAAGGTAGTTGAGGAGCGTTGGCACGCCCCCTTGGCCTTCTGTTGCAACTGTAATATTCAATACTCTTTTGCTCCGGTTGTAGGCCTCTTCAAACGTGAGGTCGCCCACATTGGCCCTCACACACTCCTCTAGTACAGTAACGTCGAGAAAGTAACCCTCTTTAGAGAAGCGTCTAATTCTCCGCAATAATGTTTCCCACCGAGAGCGAAAAGCCTGAACTGTCGAAAGCTCACCATTCTCGTGTCCGTTTTTGGGTGAAAAAGCCGAGAGATCGATGCCATCGCCGCTCAGGACTGCTGGTAGCTCATCTTCAGTATGTATTGCGACCAGAGCCGCGATCAAGGCGCCTGTAGCTGTGCCAGTGATTATGCGCGGAAGTAAACCGCGCAGGAAGAGAGCCTTCACGACGCCCAAATGACACATGCCAAATATGGCACCGCCCTGTAGGACGAGTGTACTTCTCCCAAAAGCCTGCCTTGTATCGTGGATACAGTCCAACTTCATCTGCGTCGTCAATGATGGCCCGGTGCCATGTATGGCCGATGGAGTCGTAGGAAGGGCGCGGATATCCTCCACCGACTCGGCAATCTGCGTAATGTATTCCTCGATAAGATACTTGGTGCCAGCAAAGGATCGGTTGTAGAGCTTGGGCGAGGTTATGTTTCCTAGGTTTCGAACGAGGCCAGATCTGAGGAGATTGACGAGCTGCTGAAAGTTTCCATCTTCACGGGCAGTTGCTAGAGAGTCGAGTCGTTCTGCAATAAGTCTCCAATCGTAGTACTTGGAAGCTGGGTTATTCCTCCTGCAAGGGTGTTAGCCAATGCCGTATCCATAAAGAAGCATAGCTCAACATGCCATAGATCAAGACCGAGAAGATTATCCAGGTGCAGTGCAGCTTCTTCCCAGTCTTCGAAGGCCTCGGCGTTCCGCAATAGGTCCAGCCATAGTTCAACAGGGCTCTTGCGCGTGTACCAGCTCCGAAGCTTCTGCAACAGCATAGTTAGAGAGATATTGATAAACAGTCCATAAGAGAGGAGTATTTACCCTCTGCCAGAAGCTGGCCACGTCCACGACGACACCCCAGACGGTGACTATTACCCCCATTATCGCGTTGCCGAGGGTCGATCACAAGCACCATTTGAAGGGGTCAGTTCGTGTCGCGAGCGCAGCGACAAGATCACGCGCGGCCAGGGTACTCTGCACTAGGTCATGGACTTTAAATGCCACATGCAGGGCCGGTAAAGAGGCTTGTTTTGTTTTTTTGGCGTCTAACTTCTATGATTGAATCGGTGATGGGCTCGGATCAGAGGTGGATTTACAGGATGGTGTTGTTGAGTTGGAGTATTGAGTTGGAATACAGTAGCCCCCCACCGAAGTTCAACAAAGTACATTGAACGCTAAATCGGCATGTGATTGTCAATGAGATCACCAGCCCTCACATGCCACGTAAAGGTATGTAAAGGTATGGGCTTGAGTGAAATAACAAAATATTGCAGCTGTGCTCTTCAATTACACTAGCTAAAGATGCAAGGTGAGGGAATCTTATTAATGATTTCGCTGTCTGCTGATCCCAGAATTCTAAATAAAAGCCATACTTGTAGACTGCCCAGGTAGATATGGTGGCCTGCTTCTCAAGCCAGCCAGATTGATTGTAAAGATAACAATTAATACACAGCAATCACTCTTCTTGCTTGTTATGCAACCAGCCTCTCCGGGCTCCAATGTTCGTGCCAACTCTAGTCTTCATCGTCATCAATGACATTCCTCCTCCGACCTCTCCCTGCAACCTGCTCGACATCGCTGCCTTCATCTTCATCCTCACTACGTTCCCTCGTTCGCTGCCTTTTGGAACGAGGCTTCTCGTCTTCATCGTCATCGTCAAGTATGTCTTCTTCCTCGTCGTCCTCGGCTTCACTATCCATTTCTTCTTCGTCGCTGTTAACGACGAAGCCACCATCGACGGAGTAGCCTTCATGCCGACCAACAGCATGCTCGAGCTCTTCGTCTGACTCCTCGTCTCGCCGTCTTCTGGGCTTGCCTGCACCAGGCGCACCACGCTTGCGCGAGCCACCTGCGCCTCGTCGTCCTCCCTCAAGGTCTCCAATGGATAGGCCTCCACGTGCAGATCGACCATAGCCGCCATCCATCTTGGCGGCTGCATTCTCGCGTCGTCGCTGAGCCTTCATTCTCTCCTTTTCAGCCAACTCAGCCTCCTTCTTCTGAAGTTCAGGGTCCCGGGTAGTTTTGATGATCATGCCGCTTGCATTCGCAGGCTTGCTAGCACTTGCCATTCTCTCAGCGAGCAGAGATAGCGCGTCATCTCCAACAGCCTTGCTCGGTCGAACGTTGTACTGCTCTGTGATATGTCCAACTGTCATGAGAAGGTTGCTGTGTAATTCGGCGGCGGCGGCGTAGTAGTGGCCATCGTGAATCTCATTGTAAGGCTCCTCTGGCTTCGGGGCGAGCGCCTTCCGGTTAACTTCGTAGTGCTCTCCGCCGACAGAAATCGTCACTGACCCGTCGCTCCAGTGAAAGATATTAGTGTTGCTTTTGAGTTCGCCGGTACTGTGATCTCTTCGAACGCGAGCGACATGCTTGGGGTGTTCAGCCTTGGCGTTGGCCAAGTCGAATTCAGTCGGCTGGAATGTTTCCGGGTTGTATTCTTCAGGCATTATCTTGATGAACTTGGGAACGCGGAGAATTCGCAGCTGAATGGACAATGTTAGCGCTTGGTGGATTGCGTGAAGCAAGAGAAACACCTACCGCGCCATCCTTGGGCTTGGGGATTCTGTGTCTGTATGTCTTGACGCCCATGACGACTTGATCTCTGGTAGTGACTTGCGCCTGCTCGTCATCATTGTTGCGATACCGCGCGTAGCTGTCTCCTTCTGGGTCTGAGGCCAGTTCATCATCTTCATAGACAGGTTCCTTGGTGGGAACAATGTCATCGTCGCCTTCATCTCCAAAGAGGTCATCGCCGCCCTCATTGATGGGGTCAATTGGGTCTTCTGAGTCGGACATTGTGCAGTTGTTGTGTGGGATGAAAGCGCAGAGCTAAAAGGGTGAAAGAGAAAGGTGAAAAAAAAGTAAGTTGGTGGTTGCGCGCACTGCTTGTCGTCGCGAAGCTTTGGCTCAGAAGCCCGTTAGCTGAGTTTTGAACTTTCACCAGCCACGCAGCCACTACGGATACACACAGCCAGTGGCGAAGCAGAAGCAGAAGCGCGCAGCAGCAGCCTTAACTAGGGGCGGAAATGTGGCCCAGCAGAATTGATCCAATTCCTCTGAAACAGGTAGGCATGGCTCATTTCAGGGGAGGAGCAGGGAAGGGAATGTTCCCACCATAAGTTAGGTAGGCCTAGGGGATTGGGGATGCAAAGATGGATGGATCCAATGCGTTAGCGTGTGGCGCTCGCTCCCTGGTACCTACTTAGTTAACTTATGGGGGTACAGTACTTGGCCGCTAACTACTGTACAGATTCATCAAAGCCCACCTCAGCCCGACACCGACACCTCAAAAAACCCCTTTCTCAAGCCGACACATTATTTGATATTGAACCTGTCAACACAACACGCGGCTCCCATCAAGCGAAAGAGAGGATAAAAGCGACTATATCACCCGTTTTGCCTTTGACGGAACGAGCAACGATAAGATTCCAGGCTCGATTTTGTATCTGACTGAATTTGGAACCACTTGCGGAATCCTTCTCTCTCTCGTTCACGATTTCACCCCGCCTTTCTGTCAACCATGTCAAACCTCTTTTCTGGCATGTGAGTACCTATTTACTTTGTTTTTCTTTGCCTTACTGTCTTTACTTGTTCTTGATCTTGGTCTGTCATTGTTCCCTTCAGCGTAGCGTGGCATGGCCTGTCTTGGCTTGTCCCCTACTGCTGCTGCTACTATATCATCATGATTTGTATGTTTGATCAGCATCATCAACAAATACAATATGCAGCATACCTACACCAAGTGTTAGGAGATACTTCCTACTCGACAACATATTCTTGTGCAAGTACAACATTACAAATGCTGTGCATTGCTCACCAGATAATACCCTCTGTCACGGGGCAACTACCGAAGGCTTTTGATGGTTGACTGTACACAACCGAACTATCACCATGTGGTTCATAGCACCGCATCCAAGACATGTCCCCTCAATACTATTATGGGCTTAGCGGCTCTATTATAAGCCTTTGCACTCGTTGCTCAGAAATCACTTGCGAGGAATGGGAGTCCTTTCACTAGGCGTCTATCATGATAATGTAGTCCTCTACTCAGATCATGGATAGCCTCGTTTATACCATCATCCCTACCTATCATCTCTCCCTTTCAAGGACGCCACTCACGGCTACTTAGTCCAAAAGAGGCGTTCCGGTGCACCCATTATGGGGGAACTACCAATGTTTCAACCAGCTGCTACAGCCTTGGCAAAGCGTGCTCTCACATCAGCTCTTCCCAGCTCTCCTCATCTCTCTTCATCTTGGCTCTGTTAGGTTTTGTGACTGACAAGACACGCGATAGTAACGCTCGTTTCCGAGGCGGCTCAGCTAAGACGTCTGGACCTCAGAAAAGCCCAACTGGTTCTACTGTCAGCCAGCCGCCACCTCCAGAGCTGCCCACCCAAGGGAGTCAATCTTCGGCTGCTTTGGCACCAAAGGTCCCTCCTCTGCCCAACTCTCCTTCGCTCGCCCAGACAATTGGGATGGACGATTCTAGCGGCGTTGGGTACGGTGACGATCTCATTTCTTCCTATCATCTTCCTCGACCTCTTCCTCTGTGGCTCAACGCCCAGTATGCCAAGCACATCGTCAAAGGCAACTTTATGACACTGAGCGTCCGACCCAAGACTGTTGAGCAAGGCGAATGGATTGCACACCAGGGTATGAAGCTTGAGTAACTATGACTTTTGACGGATGCTAATTTTGCTCATAGTTGTCGAGCATTACCGCAACCTGTGGAACTTTGTCCGAGTTATTCACGAGAAGGAGGATGATGGCACATCCATCTGCAATTCAACTAGCTGCCCACGTATGTCAGCTGGAGCGTGAGTGAACCAGCCACCTAAAAGTCATTCACGTTACTTACGCATCACTAGTAACCACTCGTTCACTTGGCTCAACCGGAACAGGGAACCTGTTGAATTGCCTGCTTACGAGTACATGGCTCTGATGCAGCGATGGATCTCTGGCAAGATCGACGACACCAACATCTTCCCGACTGATCATTCTGGTGTCTCGTACGCCCACAACTCCTCCATCGCCACCACACCCTTGTCCCAGCTGTCGAACCCTGGTGAACCCGAGTGGATCGGAAAGCGATCAGGCTTCCCCGATAAATTCGTTGATATCTGTCAGATGATCTTCCGACAAATGTTCCGAGTCTATGCTCACCTCTACTGGGCCCACTTCACCGAGCCCTTCTATCATCTCAACCTCGAGAAGCAGCTCAACAGTTGCTTCTCCCACTTCGTCCTGACTGCTACCACGCTGGATATGCTCAAGCCCGCTGAGCTGGAGCCCATGCAGCCTTTGATTGATCTCTGGGCTGCCAACGGGACATTCCCACCCGAGTCCAAGGCATACGAATATGCCAACATTCGGGCTGGTGAACGTCTCCTGCAGCTCTCCACTGCCCCCCAATAAGCGTGGACCAATGCCGGTGTGGCTGCAGGTGTATCGTAACACCAAAGGCGGAGAAGATGGGCTATCCGTCAGATGAATCAATTAACATCGAGTGTATACAATCTGGAAGACATTTATTGGGTCAGGATTGACAGATGAGCGGAGGCGAGATGAGTAAAGCATTTCCTGCAGAAACAAAGAGCTGCAGACTGGAGTTTGGGGGTCTCGACGATGTACTCGTGAAGGAGCGAACTGTAAGGGTGGGTCGAACGGTTGAGATTATACGCATATTGGTGACCTTGCAGTTTTTGTATCAAAGTGAGGCTTGTTTCTTGTTCCTAATTCCCCAACACGAATAGATTTCGAGAATTGGAACATTATTGCGCTCATGACTGTTCAACACGATCCCTTCTCATATGGCGTTCATATCGTAAGCCTGACCGTCGCACAATCGACACCTCAGCCAGTCCTTGACTCCTCGCTGCATTGCGCACTTACTTCGCTGATCTTGTATTCCACAATGATAGGTTGATCCTCCTCGATAACGAATCTGCCTGAGCCTACATACATCTTGTCCTGCAGGAGTTTCAAGCCAGGGGCGTCTGTTTCAAACCTAACCTGCACGACTAGTGTGGTTAGTCTTTGGTTTATGATCACCAGTCAGAAACATGATAGAACAGAAGTGATAAGCCAAACTAGGCTTATACACGCACGATAGCGCACTTTACTCACAAGCATTACCAAACCCCGTCGTCGTGGCATTCTCTTCCCCTCGAATCACCCTCCCCTCATCCCCTGACATATCCACGACGCCATTGTAGTTGAAGCGCAGCACAGCACCTGAAGTGTCGCGCGCAACGCTTGATACTTCAAGCCTGACCCATTGCCCATCTGGGTCACGCCGTAGGAAGTCGCTGCCATGGATAAATGCCGCCTTGAGAGGAGGCTCGTAGCCAGGCTCAGAGATGAGGGTGCCCGCATTGGGAAGAAAGGGGATGTTGAGGAGGTTAGAGCTTATGACGAGGGGTCCATCGATGGCGATCTGCCATTGGGTAAGTTAGCAATGCATTTAGGAGCTTAGGAGGGTATGTTATATGTTGTTTGGTATATGAAAGACTCGTGACGCCGCTAAGGGTCAAGGACAAGACAGTTCTGGATAATCTGACGCAGAGCTGGAACAGAGACACAAGAGATGTAACATATAACAAAGGCAACATACTTGCGCAGTAAAGGCAGGGATGAGTACGGGGAAGTTGGCAAATTTCATATCGAAAACGGCTCGGTCGAGTGTCCAGTCTCATTCTTGTTCTCACGAATAAAAGTTGGTCGCACGCCTTTTCTTATGTCTCTTCGGCTTCCGTCTCAGCCTCGGAAACGAAAATGAACTCATATGCACACCTAAACGGCCCTTGGAGAAAACACACCCTCATCTCGTATTATATCTGCATCTCCGAGACCACGGCAGAGGAGTTGCGCGCGACGGCGATACACAGGAGACAATTGGACGGGAGTCCCAACATCTGGTCCCATGACACACACTGTGGTATTGTTCTTCTTGTGTGAGGGCCATCTACCGAAGCATCATTGCGGCTCAGGGACGAGATCCTATCTCCTGTGTGACTGGGAGACTGAGAGGGTTTGCAGGATTCGCCAAGAGGAAATCCTGTAGAGCACTAGATAAGTCGAAATGCGGGGAGACTATGAGAAGAAAGCCACTGGTTATCTGGTGAAAGGAGGACACGAACGCCATGGTGGATGACACACTATAGACGGACGGCGATGGAGGAACTTGATCTAGATGGTGTACGATCAGAGGACGTAGTTGGTAACGGCGGCCAATGGAACGGATCATGGTATTGCTGATTTGATCGCAACTGACACAGAGTCCATGGTGTTGAGTACTTCAGACAAACTTATTAGGTTATTGTAGAGTGTTGCAAGAGGTTCAATGACCGCAAGTAACATGTGTTCAAGGCACCAGTTACCAGTGTAACAGATTGGCGACGTAATGCCACCACAGACAGGTCTAGCCATTAGCTATCGTCAACTGCAGTCCTCTATGGTTGACCGGCCCCTTGATGACTTCACCATTAAGTCTGTTTCAGATTTGCATCTGGAGGATTTTGTCTCGTTATCGTTCATGATGGCAGCATGGTGTTGTGTTTTGTACCCGGCATGTCGAGCAAAAGTCCTTGAACCCTCCTAGTCCAACCGCAGGGCTTGATCATGTCGCTTTTCGCCCGAGTTCATAGAAGAATAGCCAAGGCATACCATAAGTCGCTTTGAGGGTCTGCTATCCATAAGGAACGACCTGCGGCGAAACGATAGCTGTTCATGACCAATACGCGAAGTATTCATTTTGCCCGGGAGTTCCGGCGTACTACTCCCTAGATATTCTGGAGCAGCGAATGTCAGTTTCTTCATTGCATGGATAATTTCTTCTACTGCAAAAGTGAAAGAAAACGCTGTTTCTTCTCCAAAGAGTCATATCCCTCAGACCGTCGAGGATAGGGAATCCCCTACTTGCCCACCCCTCTAGACAACGTAAGCCCAGCCTTCAGCTCAAAGCCACTTGTTTCAGAAATATAGCTTGTTGTAACATCGAGTGGCTGGCAGGCTCTCCCCTAGCTACCTAGGACTATGATACCGAGATGTGGCAAAACATACTTTGCCGTCTTGCTTCACCGCCGAATCCTCCTACAAGCAGGAACAAGACCTGGCCACCGGTGATCGTCGTCATTGTTCAGAATTAGGTCCAAGGCTAAGCATCGTATCGAATGATCTCACCAGTACCTGAAGAAGTCTCTTCTGTGGTATCTTGGCTGGTGTTAGGGTTTCATCATAGTTTTTAATCCATGTTAACATGCCGTTGTCTCTAGACCGCATATTCAACGCAATGCTGACCGATAAGAACCAGACGCAGTGAATTCCCCAAAGAACCGTATTGATATCGTATCAATCACAATGTATCAGGTTAAAAATAGTTGGCAAAAGCCCGTATCATGCAGGTGCAACTTGATCTGAATCGTTATGCGGATGATATCATGAGTGGCTGCTTTACAGACTATGCCTGCATGCATAGTGAATGCAGGCTTCCGCACTTCAGAAAGCAAAGTTTCAAATTTATCTTGAAACCCAGTTGCCGTTCTCAAAGTAGTCGGTGTTCTGATATGCGAATGGCACTTCAACTTCGCAAAACTTGATTGGGATCCTAATTGCACTTGCAAGACCAGACTAGTCCGTATAGAGACGTCTCGATTGGTTTCGTCCTCCAAAGAGGCACATCATGTTTCCTTGCTCCAAGATGCTGTGAGCGTCATCGCAGATCTTCGGCTGCGACATGCCAGGCACACATTGACGTTTTCTATGTGACTAAGATTCCGTCTAGTACCGTCGGTGAATCCTCACCCATGAGCATCATATGTGCCAGCTTAAGCCCTTCTGTGCGAACAGTTTTTCTATGTGTATTTGCCAGGATTCTGATATCTTGATGGCGTTCGAGGTGGAGGTTGTAGATCCAGGACCACCATATGCCAATGTTGGTCAGTTCTCCTGGATTTTCCAGCCTCTCGGCCCACAGCCTTGCCAACCCGCATGACGCTTGTCAAAGCTGGCTGCAAAGAGCTTCTCGAAAGCTGCTTGGAAATAGCAATCTCCAGAGAGGTGGATCATCATGCTGAAAATCTCTTCGCATTCTCGATGTGAGCGCGGACCCTCAGGCTGGACAGGGATACCCAGACCGCATATTCGGAAAGCATGTTTTTCCTGGATACGGCTACTACAGGGAAACCAAGAAATGGTCGAGGGTCCTTTCCACCACGTGCTGACGCGATTGTAAGGTCCTGTTGTTTACTTTGAACTTCAAAGTGGACTGGTTCCTATTGGTTATACTGGTTTCATTGTAAACATAGTAATGCCTGATACTCGGCGACTTCTATGCGACAGGATCTTTATCAAGGCGTAAGTATGTACTGACGTAAACTAAAGTTAAGTCAGGTAAGAAGCCCTCGTGGGATGTGTCGTGGCAAACATCTAGCCTGGGTCGGGATATCTCGCAGTTGCGTTTCGATGTTCGGCGTAAGGCATGATGGGAACGTCACAAACTCTTGGATCGATATTGCCAACGCGGTCAGGGAGACCAAAAAGGCATGTGCTTCTGACTGAGACTGAGACGAATGGTTCTGGCGACGGACATGCGTCGACGTGGGGGCCAGAGCTTGTGTCCGAGAATCGCAGTACGTTATCGAGTCATAATAGCGGTATCTCTGCCATTCACCAATGGTCATGATGATGCAGTTGGGCGATGACTTTGAGCGGCGTCCATATCGGAGGAGATGAGTAATACCCTTAGTACGGTGATGAGAGAGCCATTCGGAGTGAAACAAGACCCTGTCTGGTTGATCTTGAGAACTGATGAGGCTCTGAGGATGGCCGAGACGCACGTCTCGGGTGCCACGCGTGAGGTTCGAGAAGTTCCGACTCGATGAGTATAACCCACTTGGGTGATGGATAACCAAGAACGGCTAAAGTGCCTGCACAAGGTGCAAGTCTGATTACTTAGACAGGTAGTTTGGACGGCGTACGCCAAGTAAGGTCAGCCCTCTGGGCGACTTGAGTGCCAGAGGCGGTTCGCCTTATCCAAATGATTGGATGTCGTGATAGATTGGGCAGTTTTGAATGGCGCTGGACGTTGACCCAACTCGACCCTCCCGGGACGTGATCCGAAAGCTCAGAATGTTGACAAAAATAGTTGTACAGCCTGGTATGGGCGTGATGAAATCTCGAGAATACGCCGGGCTTTGTGAACCTTGCTCGGATGTTTCCAGATAATGCAGACAGACAGTGAGAGTTGGGTAAATCTCACAGATTGGCTCACTTCAATTTTCCCTCTCTCTTTTCATTTGCCGCAATATCGTATGCTTTAACAAAAGAGCTCCTCAAATTCGTTTGGCATATCCGCATGGTGTGTGATATTTCTTTCACTTCAATATGCTGGAAGGGTCCTTGAGTCGAAGCATGCATGGATGATGGATCCAAATGCACACCAAGCTCGCAATGTTTGGATCAAAACCCAGTCAAAGTCATGACGCTAAAGCATCTGGGATCTGCCAAGAACGAGTCAGCAGGGAACAGAAGAGCAAGGTGCCTGGTTTGTTTTTTTTCCCTTCCTGGCGGCTTGGAAGAGGACGCGCACGCGTGAGGGAGAAACACACCGACAAAACAAAGTGCTCAAAAGGGAAGAAGCACCACGAGCGGCCCATTATGCGACCATGAAGCACAGTGGAGCCATGGTATCAGGCTTAGGAGCCTAGTGGTTAGAATTGGGCTTGTAGAAGGCGTGCATACGCGCACATGTGGGAGTCGCAGTCGTAGTCGTCCTTTTCAGCCACCCATATTAGAAGGGAGTGTTCAATGGAGGCATCCAATATCTCTTGGCTGGTGAGCTGTTGGATATTTTACGCGTGGATCGGACGATAGTAGATGCCTGAGACGTGATATCGACTATGGTCTCGCAGACTATACGGCGGGTTTTGTGGTGTTGTCTGCAAAGATCAGCAAGCGGCATTCGCGGAAGCCTGTCAAATCCCCATGATTATGCCTGGAAAGCCGTGAGATGCCCGAGGTCCAAGTCGTGTAAGCCAGAGCCGTTGCAACACCTGGCTTGGGAAGCTCCCTGTGCCTCGGATAGATAGATGCTGTGCTCAGCTCGGTTAACTTCAGATCCGACAAGTTCCAGATCTGTTACCGAGAGCTCCATACACTCGCTTGTGATATTAAGGGATTAGTTGGGGTTAATTCCCCTGAGTGAAGAACGATGACAGTGGACAACGCGAGCCAGGATGAAGCCAGACGAGATATCGATTGTGAGGCGAGTCCATGGTGCCGTGGCGCATGCTATGGCGCAGGCGGAGCTCGAGATCCTCAACTAGAGCTAAAGAAGAGTAGAGTGATTCCTAAAGATGGAATCATCAGAAAACGCGGTGTTGGACGCGGTCTTTGTCCTCGCGTTTCGTCTGACTTCTTTGTAAACTGCTACAGTTATTCGCTGAAACTGGGCCAGACCGTGAGCTCATCGGTACTTGGAAAGGTACCTCGACGGAGTCTTACCCCACGACCTGCCAAACTGAGCAATAGGAAACCAGCCATGGGTGTTAGTGGTTCTCGGCTGATGCAGGATTTAAGGCCTGAGGATATTTAGCGTCCGTGTTTGGTGCCCAACGTCTTGGAATTTTAGGTTGTCAGGTTCATATTTTTACAACGACCTGTTGAAGGCGGCCGGGCCGGCCCAGCAGCGCCCGAGACTAGACCAAATGGAATATTTCTGAGTTCAGGTGTTACTGAATTGAGATTGGATGTAATGATATTATTGTGAGTTTAAGCATTAAGAGTCTCTGTCTATAACTTTACCGTCTTTATATGAGCTGGATATGCGTCTGCGTCTGCGTCTGCATCTGCGCCCAAGCTCATACTCCCTTGCTAGAGGTGCCGATATCTAAACTGGGGAGTATCAAATTTAGCACATGGCTTCCCGCGATTAGATCTAATTCTCTCCGCTGTCAACCAGGGTTTGTGCCATGATGTGACAACTTCATGGATATGGCTTTTTTTGCTTTTTCCTTGAGCGGTTCTATAGTATCTTCCTAACATTCTATATGCCTATGTATAAGATCATGGCTATTTGCTGTAATCCCTACTCGTGCCCGTAGCTCCCTGCAAGCTCGTAGTAAGCCTTCAGCCATGATGCCACTCAGCAGTGATAGTTACTGGCACCCAGAAGCGTGGGGTTGCTGGGATGGTGGGCAGGTTTCCAATCCAGACGGAAAAGCACCAGAATACCATCGCAAAGTACGGAAGTACATGGCAGAGCCATCGTGATGGCCTCATCACTAAAGCACCGCCCCTAGATGAATGATGAATCGATCGCGGCCCAAGGAGAAAAGGGGAGGCCAAGGCTCGTTGGTACTGCATGTCACAGAATAGAGCAGCGGTCAAGTGACGACGGCCCATATCTGAAGCTAACAAGAGCATACGCCGTCGCCATCGCTCACACGGGCTCCATGGCTGACAGGCAAGGACGAATAGCAACCATCACATCAAAGGAGCTCGGATGACACATGAGGAAAATCCCCTGTCTGGTGTGATGGACTAGCCTCCTTCTGTCGTGGAAACGGCAGGTCGGTTTGCATCTGGGGATCTGATTACCGTCATGGTGTAGCTGTCACAATCTCGCTTTCCCTCTGCGGAGTGTTTCTCTCCATTCGAGGACTGTTACGTATCGTCGTTTCCACAGCAGCGATGGTTTGATATGGAGTCGTTGTTACAGATTCCCATCACCGCTACTATGAGAGCCAATGGCGGCCATGTTGCTGATTCTGGAAGACGAACGATGGATGAGTAACAATCATCTGTCTACCCACCCCGGCCTTGTCTTCTCCTTTGGTGTATCACTGTAAGCATTCTCAGCCTGGTTGGACCCCAAGTTTGCCTGGTGCGCCTGGGCCGATTTGAGGCCCCCCAAGCCTGACTTACGCCTCCACACCCACGCCAGATCTCCAATGTACTACACTGAGCTCTTATTCCCATAGCACTGGGCATTGGATATGGCTAAATCGATGAGACGTGTGCTCAGCCAAAGGCTCACTCACTGGCCCTTCATTGATTCACTGGCTCATAGGTTCATTTCATTCATCGGTTCTCTCATCATTTCCTTATTCTGGCGCCTGCCACTTGAATCACACCCCTTAGTATAGCATAACTATTGTTTGAGACGCTCATGATTGATCCAGACATGCCCTACCATTATCATTAACCATACGGAGAGAGCTACGGCCCCATCCATGGCCCGGGCCCTGGGCTTTCTCCCCCCTCCTGTGGGTCACGTCCATCCATGATCTTCCGTCTAAGAGGTCCCCTGCAAACCCCGAGAGACCTGTTCCATGACCATCCGTCCAGTCTTCTCCAAGTCAAGGTATCGCCGTCTTCATTGAGCGACGGTCCCAAGATGCTTGGATGCCTGCTCCACAAGCGCAATTGCCGGTTGCTTGCCCGCACGACTACATAATCGAACATGGTCCTCCCACAGTAGCAGGCTGTTATTGACAAACAAATTATCGTATCGACATCTTCCTTTTGGGTTGCAGACCACTCTCAGATCTAGAGAGCTGCAATCGAACGCCATCTACCATACCACACCATACCATACCACACATATCAAATCGTACTTGTTTCTGGTACCGTCTCACGTCAAGAAGCGACACAACCAAGAAACAACCCTGGGCATCATCAGCACCACCAAAAGACTAGCCCACACCATCCCATCAAGGACATCTTGTACCTTCAGAACGCGCTGTTGTAAGTGTACTCTCTCTATCTCTATTTGGACATTGTCCGTTACGCCGCGCAGCGCTGCACTGTATTGCATTGCAGGTAGTCCAGTGCCTCCAGTCGCGCGCTTCTTTACTGGACCCCATTGTCCCTTTGTCGTTGGCTCTTATGATATTCAAGTGAGTATCGGCCGTTGCGCTTGTCGCCATTCCCGTTCCTTCCCGTCTTCGCCGCTCTCAAGTTTCCGCCTTCCCGTCCACTATTGCTCCATTTTCCTCTTTTTGTTCTCCCCTTGATCAAATCACCACCAATACACTAGGTGTCTTTACCGCCCTCGGTGGTTTAGGGGATTTAGTGATTCTTTTTTTGGTGTCTGATTACGAAACACGACTGGATGAAACAAAACTCTCTCTACGCGAGAACCCCACGTCTTTACCTTTGCTGCGCCCTGGGCTTCAAGAGATAGCTTCAAAGAGAGACTCTAAGCACACTCACGCTCTCGGCAACAAGCCGCCCCAGTACGAGAGAGGTACGAGCCGTGTCCCCTGGTCTCCCACCCAACACTGAGTCACACTCTCTGTACCATTTAGCCATCCATGGCCTGGCCTCCACTGGCCTAGTCTGGCATGGCATGGCACTTGACCCCACCCCATTGGAAGGCACGGAACTTCGGGCTTTTTTGGCTTCTGGCTTGATTCTCTTCCAGCTTCCCACCTCACCTCACCTCTCTCTCTCTCCTCACCTCACACGCCCCCTGCCCTGTCTTCCCTTCCTTGTCCCAAGACCCAAGGTGCTAAGTGAAAACTTGGCGGACTGCCAAAAATACACACCCTCGCTTCACCGCTGCGCTGCTGCTGCCCACCAAACATTGTTTGACTGTCTCCCGCGCAAAGAAAAAAAAAAAATAGGATCCTGCTTTTGGGTACTTACTATACCTTGCCTACTTTATTATTTGCCGCGCCCCTCCCTCAAATCCCAACCTCTTCTCTTCCTTCTGTGTGCCTCTGCGTGCTCTTCTTCACCTTGCCTTAACTTTGGACTGATACTTCAATCTTGTCCTTGTTAAGTTTTCCCCTTGCTCTTCTTGGCTTTGACTTTTCTCTTTACAGCCTCGCTTGTTTCTTTTTAAACTTCCCCACACATCCTCTTGCACTCTATTACTTATACCCACCCACACACACACAACCTCATCCTCAACTTCACATTCACTACACTACAATGACTTCAACATTTCAAATGCAACAACCGTTTTACCGTGCTCTAACCGTGGATACCCAACACGCACAGAAGTACTTCGAAGACGAAGACAACAGTGTATTGGACGACAACATTCTTGAACACAACACAATCGACTCAGGCTTAGAACTATCGCCTCCCATGGCTGGCAGCCGCAGAGAATCATTCGCCGTTGGGCCTAATCTGTTCTCACCAAAGACAGAAGACTGGCAGTCGGTGGATATGCAGTCGGTTCCTTCAAACAACCCCTTCTTGGACCAGCACAGCAACAACCCTTTCATGCGCCTCGACCAACCCCAGCAGAATGCCTTTGCTTCCGCATCTCACTGGGCTTTCGGAAACAACTCCGGCACTTGCACTCCTCTTCATCCTTTTGACGGTATTTCTGCCGATTATGACGCCAATGCCTCTCTCTTCCAACAGCGACCCATGACTGGTCCGACACCATTCAACAACCCTGGCAACATGTTCTCGCTCTCCGCCGGCAACCAGTCCATCCCCACTTCTCCCCAGAAAGAGTGGATGACCCCTCAGCAGCCCATCAACAAGAATAAGATGCGCCCTAGCAGCCCCGGTCTCCGCTCCCACAACGAGATGCGCCGAGGCGATGGTATCCGTAAGAAGAATGCCCGTTTCGACATCCCGGCCGAGCGAAACCTCAGCAACATTGACCATCTTATCTCTCAATCCACCGATGAGCAAGAGATCAAGGAGCTCAAGCAGCAAAAACGACTGCTTCGCAACCGACAGGCAGCGTAAGTTAAACCCCCACTAAATAAACATCGACTCTTCGCACAAGGTATTCTGATACTAACCTAACCTCCAGCCTTGACTCGAGGCAACGCAAGAAGCAGCACACTGAACGTCTTGAGGATGAGAAGAAGCAATATACCGCCCTCATCACCGATATGGAGGAGGAGATGACTGAACTGCGCACCAAGCTTGAGCAGCTTCTTCTCGAGAAGCAATCATACACCAACTACATCGAGGGCCTCAACCTCGAAAAGGAGGAGATGATTCGCACCCATACCATTGAGACTGGTGAGCTTAGGAAGAAGGTCGGTGTCCTTACCGAGCATGTTCAACGACTCGAGAGCAACGCCGTTCCCTCAAACGGAAACAATGGTTTCTCTTCCGGCTTCGACGACATGGACGGCATGGGTATGCCTGGCGCGTGGGACACATCCAACTTCATCCACGACTACCCCGTCGAGCCTGAAGTTAAGCAGGAGATGTCCATTATCCCTGCCAAGAAGAACGACAACTCTTTCGGTACCGAGAGCGAGAAGCCCGCTGCCCAGGGTGGTCTTCTTTTCATGCTCTTCCTCGTCGGTGCTTTCGTCCTCTCGAGCCGCTCGACCCCATCGATCCCTCGAGTTTCCGAGGATGTCAGGGCTGCCTCGGCCACCATCTTGGACAACGTTCTCAAGGATGCCGGTGTCAACTCCCAGTCCGCTAGCCTCCAGGCAGCTGCTCCCCAGCCTTCTGGTGCCGCTAACTGGGGCAATCCGATGCACATGAACGATATGGTTATGGACGGTGTTGCGCCCTCGATGCTTTCCCAGCTTGGTGACGCACTGACCCAGCCGACGCAGGAGCAGACCAACGAGCAGATCTTTTCTCTGTCGGCTGCCCAATACAACGGTGTCAACTCGCAGGACTTCCTTCGAAATGCCCCCGAGAGGTCGTCTCCCAGCCAGGGCCGTCGAAATCTCGCCGAGGCACTCGCAGCGATGCGAACCACAAACAAACAAAACGATGCAGCCGAAGTGTACACACGCTCCCTTCTCTGGGACCAGATTCCCAATGATGTTGTGCGCAACTTTGCGAAAATGGTGGCAGAATGCAACAACGCACAGAATGAGCAGCAATGCAACGATTTAAGGACATGAACGAAGATACGAATCAAAGAGATATAAAAAAGAAAGAAAAAATGTCACGATGACGAATCGAATCAAATTGAATCATACGGCTTTCTGTCTTGGAATGGCCTTGATTTACTTCTACTATTCACTCCTATTTCCTTTATCCAACTTTTCCTTGGAGTCGGCTTTTTTCCTTCCTCTTGATAGGGATGAGCTGCCATATACTCGATGTCGCTCTCGCGCACTTCAGACATGTTGCTCACGCACTCAAACGGATGGTTTCTTGTCTTCCATTTGTCGTTTTGTTCTGGATTTCCTATTTCGGAGTCGTTTTTGATTTCATATGGATCTAGCAAGCGAGCGAGCATTGATTTGACTTGATTTGAGTGGTTTTTTGTCTGGGTTTGAATTGGCTTTCCTGTATCTAAATTGGATACTTGTTTTTTTCTTATGTCTGGGTTATGGCGAACTGGATGGTGTGGTGATGGCGGATGTGGTTGAGGCGCAGCAGCGAAACAGTAGCCAGCCAAGAGGCGGCAGCAGCAGCAGCAGGAAGACTCTGCAAGGGGCCAGTCCATAAGAGAGTCTGGATATCACCACGGTGCATGAGATGGATGAGAAGAAGGAGGAGGAGGAAATTGGCATACGTCTGAAAGACGACAATGACTGAAATGGGCAATGATGACGAAGACACGGACTCGTCGATGAACCATGAACTTGTTTGCTTGTTTATTTGCTTATCTATTTGTTTCGGTTGGAATTTGTTCGATTCTTGAAGCAGCCTCCAGTCCCAGGCGGTCTGGATACTGGTTGTACGATATTTTATGATATGGATAATTGTGGAATTGGTATCTTTGAAGCGAGCATTAAACAAAGAAGAATATCCATCTCAGCTATTGATTTGATATGTTATCTTGTGATGATGATGGTGACGACGACGACGATTATGATGTCTTCTCAAGGTGATCTTATTGATGCTTCCTCGTGAGCAGCTATGTCATATCATGTCTGCTCGATTGGGCTGGTGGTTGTAACTGCGCCTTACACGGCCGATCAGGATTAAGGTGCCTGGTTTGACTTGAAGTTACTAGTAGACTAGGTTCCAAAGAAGGGAGGTGGCGGGTGTGTATTTTTTGTTTTATTTTTGAAACAAGGATAGAAGAACAAGGTGAGACATGTGCCAGACCGATCCGACAGCAGCAGGCTTGATAGGCGATAGGTGAGTGTGTGAGTGGTGGAGGGGGACAAGGGAGATGGTGGTTTGTCTAAGACAATGTCTTGCCAATGCGCGGCGTTGGGTCGGCACGGGATGCGGAGAGGCAGGCTAAAGTTTGGGGGTTAAATATTGGTACTTTGCTGTATTTTAGTTAGTGTACTATATCGACTCTATATACAGGTGTTGTATTGTATTGAATGGTTGTTTTAGTGGAAGGCCTCATGTTTATGCCGATGCTCTCTCATTTTTTAGATGCCTTTATCTTAACGCCACTCACTCACTCACTTGAGGATGAAGATCGGTAGTTGATCATGCACCCCGCGCTCTGGAAGCCTTCGGGCTGCGTCCGCTGTGGCTACATTGCATGGCATTGTACGAGGGCGTTTAAGCTCAAATCAATCTGACTGTGGCGACGACTCAAGGTCTCCTGCCTAAGATCCGGTGCTACCATTGATTATATACCACTAATCGGACTGTAGTCATCAAGCAAAGCAAGCGGTTACCCGCTTACGGTTTCATGGTCTAACGGTTATGACTGCGGATTCTGATTCCGCCAGCGAGGGTTCGACTCCCTCTGAGACCTTTCTTTTGCACTTTGTCCCTAACATTGGTCACATTCTTTCTTCTCTCTCTCTCTCTTTTTTCTCCATCATTTTCAAGTGCCCGGGATAGGTATCGAGCTCATGGCTGGACCAAAACTTCTACATGACGCACGGTTCATCGTCATTGTCATGCGGGCCTCAACCTGGCCGCGTTTACAGGCCGCATGAAATAGAAGAGAACCAATAGAACGTGATAACCAAGCGATTGGGCATCAGTGATATTAACCGCCGGTGCAAGACTGGTGGTTTCCTGTCACATGGAGACAAGAGACAAGAGAGGTCGTCGCTGGGTTGTTGGTCTTATCAGACGATATACAGAAGCTGCTTTAGGTACTATATGCGACAATGTTTCTGAAATATGTACAACAAGACACCAAACAAAATGCGCCCTGTACTCTGTTTCTGCCTCTATGCTCAAGAATAGAATCTCTATCCAAGCACAAACACATACACAGCCTCCGCAGGCTTGTCCACCCAAACCGTATCTGACCTCGTAGCACGTAGACCATCCCCCATACCGGCAAAACAGTCCGCCAAGAAGCAGATATATCCAGCACGCTATAAACAATGTCTAATCAGCCCCGGCCGGCAAACCGGGACCCTGTCATGAGCCACTATGAGCTGACTCCAGCTGTGGCTCCTCTTCCTCCTCTTCCTTATCGAGATAGCGCCCCTTCTGCGCTTCTACTTTCACGGCATACATCGCGGAGAATGCTCCTCTCGGGTTACCGTGGCACATGGCTGCCGTTGCACTACTTGCGGCTGGTGCCCTCGCCCGGAGGGTTGTACTTTTCCTTCCAGATCCTAATGCACGGTGTTTGAGTCAGCGTTTTGCCCGTCTACAAATCATACATTCTAACGCTGGAGTTCAACGCCAATGGATGGGCTGGAGCGCCACTCGTTGCACCACCAGACGGCCAGTCTGATCAGTGGTCCCTGGAAACCGGAGCAGGGCCTAAGGATCCGGAGACGACGAGGGCCTATCGCCCGGTAGTGGAAACAATGGAGAGACGCAGGTCGAGACTTACCAAGAGTTTCCTAGTGTCTTGTTACCAGCCTTCTCGGCCAGTCGATAATAACGTGCTGCTGCGAACTGGACAGGACATCAGCCTCATGTAATGAATCGGGATGAGTGCGGGGCAAATCAATAGCCAGCGTCGGTTTTGGTTTGGTTCAAGAAGCTCTAAGGGGATGACACTTGAAGCGGTCGTGCCTGAGTCGGTGCCTCTGCAGAACGTTGGGCAGCGAGGTTCTCAGGAACGAATCAAGTAAGCTAGGCTCACCGAGTTTGGAGCTGGAGCTTGAACACGCGAGTCGTAGACTCTTGAACCGACTGCTTGCTAGAGACCTGCAACTGTGAGTAGATGGCTATTGGTGTAACATACCTTGTCTTTCTTACACCCGAAGCCTTCAACGTAGCACCATGCAATCTCATTCATGGCGTCTATCACATGGCGTTAGCCTATGACCTGTCCTGTCTTGTCCTGTCTTTGATACAACTTACCAGTGTCTCCTAGATTCGCTGCAGTCTCATAGTACTACACGTCGACGAGCCAATGGGTTAGCAAACTTGATCTATCCTCATAATGCATGATGGCGAGAAACTTACCTGCTTGGCGGCATATGCATCCTTCTCAATACCCCAACCGTGCCGGAAGCAGTTTGCCAGCTCAAAGATAGCCAGGACAAGCTCGCCCTTTGCAGCTCCGCCCTTCTTCATACCTGCTTGAAGAGCCATTTGCTCAATTGATGCTGAATTGGACGCTGCAGCTGAGAGATACTTGACAGCGCCCTGTGGATCTGGTGCGCAGCCCCATCCGTGCCTGTGATACCGATGTCCCAGGTTAGCAATTTGTTGTAGAGATGGTGTTTTTCTTCATACAAGGACAATGCCGCTGGGCGTCACTGTGCGTCCAAGTACAAAGTTTTGAGTTCGGCTATCCCCTGCTGTGCAGGAAGCTTCAGAACCCTGCAGAAGAATCGCCAAGTGACTTGACTGCCCGAGACATTATTCATCTTTCATCTCCATCTCGTTTGTTTCTCACCTTAATGCAAGGCCGTACAAGACCTGACTCAGCGGGTTGTTGCCGCCTTGAGGGTCAGCCAACTGTCCAAAGATGCGCGTCGACAACTCCAGATTCCCCTCCTCGTGTAGCCGAATAGCCTCTTGAATATCCTCATCAATCTTCTGCGACGACACCGCTTGCCCTCCTTTTCCACCGTCCGAGGGCGTACCGGGTCGGCTGGTGCTCCTGGCGCGGTTATTCTGGCCCGCCAGCATAGTCGCGCGCTTCTCCCACTGCAGCTCGGCGCCGTCCTTGTCCTGGGGATCACTCGGGGTGACAATTGCGGGCAAGTTCTGGGGGACATTCTCGGACGAGGGCGGTGCGCGGCTCAGGTGCAGTCGCTGCGAGAGACGTCGAGCACTGCTCTCCTTCTTGGAGCCCTGGCTTGACTCGGATGCGGAGCGGGAGCGGCCGGAGCGAAATACATCGAGAGATCTTCGGGATTTTTCTTTCTCTTTGGGTTCTTGGGGCGCGAGGTGCAGGTTATCGAATGACTTCATCGACGGAGGGTAGATGCGCTCCTGGGTTGAAGTGTCGGAGCGAATGATTGTGAATTCAGGCGCTGCTAGATGATCGATCGATTCTTTCTCTGGAGGCTGATGACCTGTAGAAAGGTCATCTTTCTTCTTGAGGATATCGCGTAAGCCCATTTTCTGCTTGTGAATGGTGATTGTATAGAGAACAAAAACGACTTATAGTAGGATTGTCGCTCGCAATATATACATATAGCAGGAGATGAAAAGGTCCGTTCACAGGGATCTACTACCTATAAAGCGATAAGCGAAACAAATGTTCCTGATGGAGAACCAAAAGACTCGAAAGTGAACAAGAAATCAAAGAAGAAAAGAATCAAAGATCAAAGGTAATGTCGTCAAAGGCATTCTCATTGCTATTTAGGTGGCTCTTCCATTCCTTCAAGGGCACCGCAAACGGGCTGAGGCTGTGTCGAGGCTTTGCGGTCTCTTGTGTCAGGGGGGGAGGGGGGAGAACAATTATCATCATATTCGATCAACGGCAGCCCATAACTAGCCTCTGTCTGATCTTTGGGGACCTTGAGTCTACTATGTAAGCGCCACCAAAAAGATCAGCAGCCCCTTGTTCGTTTCAAGGGAATGAGAGAGTCGATTACTGGAGGGGTATGATGTATGATGTATGATGTATTTGGTCTGGCAGCCCTATCTGGGTAAGGTAAGTATGCTTTTGGGGACGACGTTGTCAAGAATCAACAGCAACAAGGATCAAAGACCAACAATACTAAAGAACAATCAATCTCTCTTCTAATGTATCAACTCATAATCTAATAATAGCTCTTACTGCCTATGCAGTACAACCTCCCGAGCTGACAGTCTAACACGATACATACATACATACATACATACCCCTCATCCAATCTCTTTGATGACATTCAATGCCGCTTTGTCGCCGACTTAGTCATGAGCTAACCCCCGCCAGAGCCAAGGGATCGGACTTAGGTTAGTTAGTTAACTGCTGACGTTGGCAGGGTCTTTTTGTCTTGGTGATTATCATCATGATCATCTTCACTTCACATTTAGCTCAACTTCATCCCCGTCATACTCAATACCATGGGGATAATATAAAAACTCTTTCATTCAACTATCTAGATACCATTGGTATCCTTTTCAACACACAAAGTTAGATGGCTTCCTCTCTTCTTTTTTTTAAAAGCTACCTTGCTTTTGCTCATCTTTTTTGTTTCTTTCTTCCTTTGCTTCATTGCTTCTTGGCTTCTCACACTCAAAGCCCTCAAAGACGCCCACCAAGTCACAGGGTATCTCGAGAGTATTTACCAGAATCCCATCCAATCTCCAGACGCCGGATAAAGCAACATGCTATAAGTCGAGACTGTCCACCTCTACCTGATAATGAATAGACAATGACTTGACTTCTTTGATTCTAGATGGACAAAAAGTCCTTTTTTTCTTCAAAGTCGGAAAGGTCAGAGTCGGCGTCAATAAACTCGGCAACTTCATCTGAATCCACATCGTCAGAATCAGCAGCTTCGTCATCACTAGAAACATCGCCCAGAGGCTCGCCATCGGCGTTGGCCTGGTTTCGGAGGACGCTTGCCCTCTCGCGGTGCAGGAGTTTACACCCCTTGACCTTACATCGGCCGGTATTGCTAAAGTCAGGACACTCAAAAACGTGACGCTCGGTACAATCTGCCCCCTTCTCACAGTACCCGTTGAAGCCGAAGCTTCGGCAGACAGGGGCAGCTGGAGAGGCTTTGGAGTGAGTATAGGGACAGTCAGCCTTGGCGCAGTGGCCTTTGGCAAAGTGCAAACAGTTGGGGGTGCGCTCGGGAGTCATGTCATGGGAGAGATCACAAGACCCGCCGTTGACGCATTTCCCGTCTTTCAAGATATTTTTACAGAGGGCTACCTTGTTCGGATCGTGCAGATAGCGGCATCGTGGACCCTTGGAGCATGAACCTAGTAGAAAAGAAATTGATTAGTTGTGTCCCATGCCCATAGGGACCGATCTAGATGATCGAGATATGGAGAGCTCCGATCTTGGAAAGAGAAATTACCAGTCGTTGAGAAGATTTTGCAGAGCTCGTTAATCTTCTTGACCGCGCCGGATCGCCTAGAGCCTGTCAGCAACTTCATTCCACAATGGAGTATCACATACCGCTGGTCGTTGACGAATCGGTTTGCCACGAGGTTTCCTGTCTTGGTGCGGTAGAACTTGACTCCAGCAATTATAGCGTTCTTGGGGGTTCGGGAGGATGAGTTGGGGGCGCCTGCAACACGTAAGGTCCAACGAGCGTCGAGAGTATCCTGAGATTTGGACGCACCAGGAATCTTGACGAGTTTCTTACCGCCGTCCACAACGCGAAAGTGGACACCTTCGACGGTAAGCTCGTTGCAGGCTGCTGGGTTAGTGCTCGAATTAGATAGAGCAATCTGATGTTTGATGAACTCGTTAATCTGCGCCTTCTCACGCTGTCGATGCCCGTTGATCTTTCGCTGACGCGTCTGTTCGATCGCTTTCGCTCGGTTCTGCGTATCTTTCTCGTACACATTCGCGTTAATGAGTTGACGGTGGCGATCTGTCCTAGAGACCCAGCCAGGCGGAGTTTCAGCGCCACTGCTAGCAGATCGAGAGGCCGCCGAGTTTTCAGCGTTGAGATGGAGGGTTCGATGGTGATGTGCAGCCGGTGGTCGGCCAATTCTATTTGAACGAGGCGGATAAGGCGAGCTTGCATGACGATACGAGTTGTCTTAATGGTGTTAGCCTATTATCTTCTTCACACTTAAGAGTAGACGCACGGCGATGGTGAGCTGGATGATGATTCAAAATAGGTCGCGAGCCTGATTGCTGGTTCTTGTGGCGATTGATCTGGCCTGTGTAACTCTCAGTAAAATGCGCATTGCCATAGGTATAGGGCACAAACCCGCAAGTTGACCAATGCGGGCAAGAAGTTCTTTCTCTTCTTCCGACATCTTTTTGATGCTTTAGATGATCTGGAAATCGGTTGCTTTTAATTAAGTCGCGTAAGCACGCAGGGTTTGAATAAGAGGTTGAGGTTATGAGCAAAGGTAAGTCAACAAAGGTGATGGCGCTGTGACTAAAGTTGTAAGCGGGCGGCAAGACAAGATGCATCATCATAAGGTTGCCCTTAGTCATCCGCTATCCGATAGCTTATTGGACCAACTCTATCACGCCTTTTGATGCCAGTCCCGTCGCAAGGCTGAACTTTGTTATTCGAATTTCAGCACTTCTTGAATCCAAGTGATCTTAATCATCAAGACGCGCCTGGGGTCAAATATTTATTCCTTTTAACTTTTTCTACTGACGTGGATATTCTTGGCACCGATACTGCGCAAACCTTTAAACCTTCAAACCGGTCGCGATTCTAAACCACAACAATGGCATCTTCATGGGATCTTCTTGATCCAGAGGAAGAGGTCGAACTTCACAAGACCCGCCTACTTAATGTAGAAGAGAAGCCTTTCAAGAGAATCACAAAGCGTCTCAACACTCTATCACAACTGGCACTATCGCCCGATTCCGCCGCAAATGGAGACAGCTCATCAACCCAATTCAAGTCCAAACTCCAGCAGCTGAATGAAGACATGAACCTCGACTTTGCCGCGTTTGGCAGCAGCATCACGCGCCTACAGTTTCTGCACAATGCCAACGCCCGCGAACGCGAACGTTACGCAGCCGACCAACATCGCATCCTCGCCGAGTGTCAAGAAGTCCGACAAAACAACATCCAGCTCCGAGAACAGCTCGAAGCCGCACAAGCGACCCTCGCCCAACGCAAGAAGTTTGACGAGCTAGCAGAAAAGATAACATCGAATCGTTTGCTGAGGCCACGGGAAGATCAGATTGCCAACCTGGCCAAGCTCGAGGAGGAGTGTCGGGAGCTGGAGCGAGAAAGCGAAACCTACAGCGAGACTTGGAGGGAGCGACGAGAACAGTTCAACAGGATTATGGAGGAAGGAATGCTCTTGAGACGACAGATTCGCGACGAAAAAGAAGAGGTCGACCGAAGAGAGGGCATGAATGAGGGTGCAGAGGATGACGCCGAGGTGGACAAGGTCGGCCGGACACCCAGAAACGAACCAAGCGGCAACGCGACGCCTCATCCGGAGGGAGACAGCCATACCAAAGCAGATGCTGATGCCGGTACACCGAATCCAGAACCCATCAGCGGAGGAGGGACACCAATGAGGGACACACCAGGTCCAGATACCCTTAAGCCGCTGCCTGGAGCCAGGGGAAGGGGAGATAGCCAGGCACCCAGCCGAGACGCTTCACCTATGCCGCCAAACGACGATCGCAAGGTCGAATCAGGGGACGACATCGACATGGAGGATTCTGAGGCTGCGAGTCGCATTCATGAAGACGGAGGAGCAACACCCCAAGTGACCATCGAACCACTTGAGAGTAACGACGACAAGATGGAGGTGGACAATTAGGTCTAGCGATGTTTACAGGGTCTAGGCTCTGCACTGCAGTAATACTTTCAAGATACCCTCAAGTTTATGAAGGTCTAGAAGCGTTTCTTTGTATTATCATCTAAATGGTATCGTAAAGTAGTTTTTCCTCCTTGGTCCTCTCGTTTTCACCTCGATTCTACGCACCCGTCTGAGTTGCTTTGGCCTTTGCCAACGTCTCCTTAGCCTGCTGCACCTGCTCCTCTGGGGCGTTGAGCTGTTCGCTCACGGCGAGCTGCTCCTCGAGCTTCTCGATAGCGACGGCGATCTTTTGCCGAAGGGGTTCGAATACGCCCTTTGTTTGTTCAAGAGCAGTTTGCTAGAAGGAAATCATTCGTTAGCTGCAGCTCTAGCCGATGGGTATCTGGACTAACCTGCTGCTTCAGCATAAACGGGGCATTGCCATCATCGTCACCAGCTCCGCTGTCGATCTTGTCCTTAAGAGCCTTGACTTGTGCCTCTTCTTGCTCAAGCTCCTTGTGGTAGGAAGCTTCCTCCTTGAGGAGGCGGTTGACGGAGCCTGTAGCGATGGCGAGCTGCGAGGGCGGAGGCATGGTGAATTGTATTTGAATTTGACTGTTATTGACACGAATTTCTTAGAGGATTAGTCGTCTTATATTCTGCGAAGACTAGGCAACAGGGAAGATAAATGACGATGATCAGTGTCTTGTGTTTGATAGATGACAGGGGAACAAATGAGATCATGTTCTACGTGGGGTTGACATTGAATGGCGGGGCATTATTCCTCTTTTCCACGCTTCACCGCATTCAATACAGTTGCCTACCTACCCAGATACATGCCTACTCATTTAGGCATCCAAATTCATAGTTTATCACAATATGATAACCAATGTACCAAATCAAGGCAACCGAAGCTTAAGCTGGGTCGTTCTTTTCACAACTATACTTGCTACGTACACAATGTCCAACAGAACTCATCTTCATGAAAGCAGCAATTGCCATCAAGCAGCATCCACATTTGTTGACCTGTCCGTTTTCCTATAGCCACGGTTTCCTATAACCACGATCGACCAATCCATCCACCCATCCAAGTACCGGAATGCCATGGTATCTCCCTAAACGCCGACAACACCATCTGGGCGACCTTCGAGTTGACTGTCCCAGAATGCAGGAATTCAATACTTTACAAGACCAAACACGCCACCCATCCAAGTCTTCGTTATGACACAATGAGTAAATGCACACTCTTGTCCAATCATGCCGAGACCGCGACGGCAGGGGTAGCAACGGCAGCGTGCTCAGGCTCATTTGGGGTCTCGTTATCCTGAGACATCTCACCACCAGCCTCTCGCTCAGCCCACGCTCCCCATAGCCCACGCTTGGCACGTATCCGAATGTCATCGCCTAGGCCAGGGCCTTGCTCGACCTTGATCGCGTCTTTGGTGGCGAGAACGAGACACTCGAAGAACATCTTGGTAGCATCGGCCTTGGTAGTTTGTTGTTGGGGGCAGAGAGTCTGGAAAAGGACTGCTCTCTGAGTTCGCTTGCCAGGGCTATCAGCAGCATCGTCACCAAATCGGTCTCGAAGCTGATGAACAACGTGCTTAGTGCCCTGTGAAACGAGACCGCTTTCAGCGGGATGAACAAGGGCCACAGTGGTGTCTTCAAAGCCAGGCATTGGGCTGCCTGCTTCCTCTTCCAAATCGCCCTCGGCAGGGATTTCGTGATGGCCTTCTGAAGGAGGAATGCTCGTTTCGCCAAAGCCGCCATCGCCAAACCCAAGACCAGTATCCTCGCCAATATCCAGTATGCGGGGTGACTTGGACGCGCCGTGGTCGCTCTCGACATCGGCGATTCCGCTATCGCGCTTGCGCTTGAGCTCATTCATGCCGCGAGCAGTATCCAGTGAAAGCATACCGCGCAATTCCGGTGCCCAAGCCGAGCTTCGTCCTTCCATCATGACGGACGAAACAAATCCACCACTCTTTTGCATATCCATTAAAGCTAATAGGAAAGGGTCGCGAGGGAGAAATCCAGCCTCTTTGATAATGTTGTTGCGGTTGGCTTGCTGCTGCTTAATATGGTTGCTTGAGAGAGCAATCTCCTCATCGGGTGTGAGGATCCTTTGCTTCTTGGCGCGCTGTGCGGGTCGCCTAACAAGCATCTGATCTTGACCATCCTCAAGGTCGTAGAGATCCGTCATTTGAAACCTCGAGCGCTCCTCTTCCAGCTGTGCAGCCGTGTCTTCGTCGATATCGGAGAGTGGTGACTCGGAAATTCGCACACGAGGAAGCTCAGGGACTGCCATCTCAGGCACCTGGGAGACATCGTCGGGGTGAAAACCAATTCCCAGGTCTTCACCCATTACAACATCTTCGCCATCATGAATAATGACATCGTCTCCAGGTAGATCAAGAGTCATAGCACGCTCTGGGCCTTCCTTTGAAGGAAGTTCAAGTTCAGAGTCGTCAATTTCAGGAGCCGTCATGCCACGCTCTTCCCTTCGACCAACTTCAGCCTCAACACCTGTCTCGTCGAGACCGAGATCGTCAAGGCCAAAATCTAATTCAAGGTCGATGTTGCCCAGTGGAGCCATCATATCGTCGTCCATGCCCATACCATCGTTGAGGAACTGGCTATTGTCGTAATCTTCCTGTAAGTTGATGTCGCGCTGACTCACACGTCCTTTACGGCCGATTGGCGCGCTGGCCACGTCATCCACCTGGGACAAAAGCCAGTTCGCGTCTGGTGGGGGTGGTAGTTCAAAGTTGTCGTAAGGAGTGATTTTGTCTGGAAGCGTCAGGGCTTCGCGATTGGGTAGTTGCAGATTAACAGCCATGTCGTTGTTTCCAGAAGATCGAAAAGCCTAAGGCTGTTAGCACGATGTTTCGCGTCGTATCCGTATCGAGAGACTCACCATCTTAATTTTCATCATTGCTTCGTTGCAGTCATCCAAAAGGTAACGCGTCTTTCGCTGGTAAATCCTCACAACACCAAGAAGTAGCTGACTACTCAGTCGCAAGGCCATCGGCGCCTGGTTAGGCATGATAATGGCCTCGACGCTGTCGGTAACATTGGATTGAAGAATGTGGTTCTTTGAGAGCTTGCGCTCAAGGTTGGCCGAAAGCCAGACACGGGCGAGCGGCCCGCTCTTTTGGAGCAACGTCTCGGAGTAAAACATGGTGCTGTCGCGCGATTACGCGATGCACAAGAAAAGTGAAGTTGCAGTGGTGAGTGACGCGACAAAAAAGCTAAGCTGTGATCCAAGTGCGAGCTATCCGGAAGGGAGAAGAGGCGGTGGTGGTACGTAAATTGGTAATGGAGCGGAAGCGAAGTGGGTAAACACCAAGACCGGGGGCGCGTCGGGTAAACAAGCTCTCAGCGGCAGTGGCAGTAGTAGGATGGCTCTCTACGCGCGAAACGGCGTCTTGAGCACCCCAAAAGCATAGAGCAATGCGAAAAGATCGCGCAAGAAAACAAGAATGATTCCGCGATCAAGCTGAGGCGATAGCGACGGTTTTGGAGGGCGAGGTGAGCTAATGAGGCGTGTGCGCGGGAGGGATTATCGCAACGTAAGGCAGTCAAGGTATTTGATTAGAAGGGGAAAATGGGACCTGGACCTTGAAGAGGGGGGAGGCCTTGGTCGTTCTCCAACGGTAAATGGCGTGGCTGGGTGATTTGTGGCAGGGGAGAAGCGCTAAGTCTGATTTGCCTAGTCCGGGAAGCGGAACAACATATAGTCCGCTAACTTAGAATCGTCAATTGGTTGGATGAGATCATCAACTAGCATCGTCTCCCGACCAACATCACTTCTGGGATGACCTTGTGTAATTGATCCTTTAGATGAAACTAAAGTCATTCATTCCCTCTAACGCTTTTCAACAATTGGCATGAAAGCGATACGAGGTCGTTACTACAATTGCAAATTTTGCATCATCCGCTCGTCAGCTTTAGAGACACACTCAATCAGTTCCTTGTGACCTTGAGCCCCAAACTTATACGATACTGTACTTGCACTTGACGCCTATACAGCTTCATAATAACAAAGCAGCAGCACAAGTTTCTATTGATCGAGGTATCCAAACCTCATCGTATTTATAGTGTGGCTTGACCTATCCAAGCCAAGCCGTGTGCTGGTCTTTACGCTTCTCTCACTGGCTGCGCAGCTATAAATCGATATGCAAGCCCCTGGCAGCCTTGCCGGGCTCGAAAAGTACTAGCTCGACCCGCACTCCATCAAAGGACAAGACACCTGGACATCTCGACTTTAATTCTGGGGGCTCCCAACATCACATAACCTCATTTTTTGTTTGTGTCATTGTTGGCCTCTTTTCGCGTTATCGCATTTGTCCATGTTTGGATCCTTTCTCCAACAGGCCTGAAGTGCGCTGTTTCGTTTGGTTGAGTTGTCAACTTGGAGTTTTTCCTCGTGGCAATTTGAGTACATACCCTAACGTCTATCAATTTAACGTCCAGCTACTGTACTTTTCCTCCTCATGACCTTGCGTATACGCTTCTGAACGAACGCAATCGCCCATGCATTTTACGGATTTCGTCTTATAATCCTAATACAGCCACTTGCGCGCCATTCTCATCGACATGCAGCTGCCATGGGGCGGCCGCGACGGTCCGGGGCATGACACTCTGCTACCGACATCCAACATCCCTTCCATCACCGGTCTCGCCGGCGATGCTACCGATTCCAACGACGGCGATCGTCCGCAACGACCGGCCCGCCATGTCCGAACCACTTCCGCCGATGCACGAGTTAGTCTTCATTTTGCGCCCTTACTTTAATTGCATTGACAATCTGACAAATCCACCAGAATATGGCCGATCAGTTCTCCTATATGACCCCGAGCGAAGCGGCAGCGAACTTGCGGACATCCCTCACCCTTGGTCTCACTCCAACCGAAGCGCTGACCCGACTTGGCGAATACGGTCCCAACGAAATTCCTCACGATCCCCCCGAACCATTATGGTTGCGATTCGTCAAACAATTTCAGGAGCCCCTTATTCTCCTTCTACTAGTCTCGGCCGGCACCTCGCTTCTGCTAGGGAACATGGATGATGCTGTTAGCATTACAGTGGCAGTAACTATCGTTGTATCTGTCGGATTTGTGCAAGAATATCGTTCCGAGAAATCTATCGAGGCCCTCAGTCACCTTGTGCCGAATCATGCCCATCTGGTGCGTGGCCAGAGCAAGGCACCGCCGCTCGGGAAAACCTCTACATGGCCCCCTCGCGCCGACGATGGTGTTGATTTGACGTCGAGTCCTGGCTCCGTTACCCCTGTTAGCGACGTATTGGACGCAACATCCTCCAAGGTCATGGCTTCTCAGCTTGTTCCTGGTGATCTCGTTCTCTTTACTACTGGCGATCGCATCCCTGCCGACATCCGTATCACCAAAGCTGCAGACCTCACAATCGATGCATCGAATCTCACGGGAGAGACGGAACCTGTCAGGGTTACAGCCGAAGCACGCAGTCGTGGATTTAGTTCTTATGGTCTAGACAAGCTTCAGCACCCACGGCCCACATCGCTAGCCCCGGCCGAGCATGGAGATCATCATGGGGATGGCATTCACAATATCGCGTATATGGGGACGTTGATCAAGTCGGGCCACGGCCAGGGTGTTGTTTTTGCAACAGGAGGACACACGCACTTCGGTACCATCGCTACCAGCGTTTCTAGTACTGAGAGCCCACGTTCGCCGCTCCAGGTGACTATGGATGATCTTGGTTCACAACTCAGCAAAGCTTCATTCTTGGTAATTGGCCTTATCTCGATTGTTGGTTGGCTGCAGGGTAAGAAGCTTCTTGAGATTTTCACCATCTCAATTTCACTTGCTGTCGCTGCCATTCCAGAAGGCCTACCAATTATCGTGACCGTCACATTAGCTCTTGGAGTGCATCGCATGGCTAGGCACAATGCGATTGTTCGAAGGATGCCCAAGGTTGAGACATTAGGCTCTGTTAACGTAGTTTGCACTGATAAAACAGGTATGAGGGTTCAGTACCATGCGTGAGTGTCGCTAATCACGATATTCTAGGGACTCTTACCACAAACCACATGACCACTACTCGAATGTGGTATTTTGGGGCTCAGGAACCTGTTCAGGTTGAGTCTGATAACGATAATGAGGAGGCCAATCCGGACCTTAATCCAGCTACCCTTCGAGTCCTCCGCATAGGCAACATTGCCAACGATGCGCGACTCGCACAGAAGTATACTGAACATGGACAAGCCGCAACAGCCGTTCTCTCGTCAACTATTGGTCGCGATCAGGTGTCGACTTACACCCGCTGGGTCGGGCAACCGACTGATGTTGCTATGCTGGATCTCCTTGATCGCTTCAAAGAGCATGATGTCCGAGAATCCATCGGTCCCCGGGTCAGCGAGACGCCATTCAGCTCAGAGCGAAAGTGGATGGGCGTTACAATCGGTTCGGAGACAAGGGGCGATAAGGAGTACGCTTACATGAAAGGTTCCATCGAAAAGGTCCTGGCTGCGTGTGACACCTATCTTGAAAAGGATGGACGAGAAATTATTCTTGACTCTACACGTCGCCAAGAGGCACTCCAGGCTGCCGAGGCTATGGCCGTTCAGGGTCTGCGAGTGTTGGCATTTGCAAGTGGCTCAGTTTCGCGGCCTATGAGGAGCAAGTCCACAGCACGCAGCACCCCTGGCTTTGACCGAAGCGAGAGTCCGGCCTCTCATAACCCGGAAGATATCTATAAGAATCTCACCTTTGCCGGCCTTGTTGGCATGCGTGACCCTCCACGACCTGGAGTTGGACGCTCCATCAGGCGGTTGATGCGAGGCGGCGTCAAAGTTATCATGATTACCGGTGACGCCGAAACAACTGCTCTTGCAATTGGAAAGCAATTAGGCATGAACGTTGCAACTCCCAGCGGGCATTCGAGTAGCCAGGGCACAGTGAAGCCTGTTCTTCGTGGCGATGAGGTCGACAGGATGTCCGAGGAGGATCTCGCACAAGCTATGCAACATACGACAATATTTGCACGAACGAATCCAGACCACAAGCTGAAAATCATTAGGGCCCTTCAGTCAAGGGGCGATATTGTTGCCATGACTGGTGACGGCGTCAATGATGCGCCAGCATTGAAGAGGGCCGATATTGGTATCGCTATGGGCCGCCACGGAACTGACGTTGCCAAGGAGGCAGCAGATATGATTCTGACGGATGATGACTTTTCTACCATCCTCCGAGCAATCGAAGAGGGCAAGGGTATCTTCAACAACATCCAGAATTTCCTGACCTTCCAACTCAGCACAAGTGCCGCCAGTTTGGCTCTTGTTTTCATCTGCACCTGCTTCGGCTTCAAATCTCCATTAAATGCCATGCAAATTCTTTGGATTAGTAAGTGCGGGTGTTGTATAAAGGGGTTTATAAGCTAACCGTTTTGCAATAGATGTCATCATGGATGGCCCTCCTGCTCAGTCTTTGGGCGTTGAAAAGGTAGACCCCGATGTGATGACCAAGCCTCCACGGAGACGAGAAGATCCAGTGCTTACTCGGGCACTTGTCTCACGCGTACTTACATCGGCCGCCATCATCACTGTTGGAACAATGCTCATCTACCGTCGTGAGATGATGGCTGATGGACAGGTAACACGACGAGACACGACAATGACGTTTACTTGCTTTGTCTTCTTTGATATGTTCAATGCTCTGGGATGCCGATCCGAGTCCAAATCGGTGCTTCGAGGCGAAGTCGGACTCTTTTCTAATAACCTGTTTAACTGGGCTGTCGCACTCAGTATCGCTGGCCAGCTGCTCGTCATCTACTTCCCCTGGCTCCAGGAGACATTCCAGACGGAAGCTCTCAGTTTCTTCGATCTTGTACGACTTGTACTTCTGTGCAGCATGGTGTTCTGGGCGGACGAGTTGCGGAAATATCTCAAGTATGGGAAACGGCGTTTTGGGAACGGATACAGTCAGGCGGTGTAATAAGAGGCATGGCTATGACGATAGTAAGGATTGTTTGGAGGGAATTGTATGTTTAGTATAAATATGTATAAAATAAGGCGATTTGCATAGCGATTATGTATATTTTAAATTAGTTAGTTGTTTGAATATAGAAACATTTTTTAGACATGTGTTGTTTGAGTTTGTTGTAGTTGGATAATCTTGATGAATTTGAGCTGTAAGGGTATTGGGGCTGTAGATTTTGAATATATGTACGTTTAACATTATTTAAGTCTATTTTTCCATTAATTGCACTCTTAGGCATGTCCGTGAATAAGTACTACTATTAATTCCATGAAACCATCTGGTTGAGTGCCTTGGTGCAGGGTAACTCCAGTACGGGGGTTGGGGTTGGATTGCGGGGAGCTCTCCCTCCACTGTGGATGCTCCGTGTCACCAACAACGCAACGCCTCTAGTAGATGCGACATCTCCATTGTGTGAGTGGCTTTGCGCTGGAAGCTCCACGTCTCTCGTTTTACCCGTCCAGATAGTATACAAAAGAGGTCGAGGAGGGCAGAAATGCGCCGCCCGAATAGGACATCTTAAATGACCATGTCAAGCCTTCTAAACGGCATCTCCCACAACGAGCACCCCGTTGTCGAACCCGCTACTTCGTCCTTTGACAATGCTACCACCGAGTCTGAAATCCGCGATGCGCTCGCCGCCCTTCATGCCCGCGAGGCCTTTATAACGTCCCGTCTCGATGTCCTCGTCGCCTCTCAAGCCGACCTCTCCCGCGACCTTGGCCGACTGGATCTGCTACGAGCTGGACTGGGAGCGCAGGTCATTGCTGCGCGATCGATTGGAAATGACATGCTGGCAACTGCAGCAGATACAGCTGGCAGGCTGAGTGACAGAGTCAAGGAACTGGATCTGGAAAAGAGTCGAGTTGAGGAGACACTCGGTGTGGTGGAGCAGGTCGCAGAGCTCAAAGCATGTGTCAATGGTGTTGTCGGTTCCATGGGCGCCCCCCAAGACTGGGAGGCTGCTGCTGGATACATATCAAGAGCCAGCAAGATACCCGAAGAGATCACAAAGGGACCATTTGCAGTTGGTATAGTACCTAGCGTCGAGGTGCCCGACCCGCCGTGGGTGACACTGGAGGAAGCTAAAGAGAGTCTATGTGGCCTCTTCTTACGGGAGTTCGAAAAAGCAGCAGAAGAGAGCGACGGAACCAAGGTGACCCGGTTCTTCAAGCTCTTCCCGCTGATAGGAAGAGCTGATGTTGGTCTGGATGTCTATGGACGATATGTGTGCCAGGGTGTTGCTGGAACAGCTCGGGCGACGCTCAAAGATGTCATGGGTGGTCAACGCAGGGAAGGTTTCTTTTATGCCAACGCTCTGACGAAGCTATTCGAGCATATCGCTCAGATCGTCGAAGGTCATGGTGGACTCGTGGAACGTCACTATGGCTCTGGAAAGATGGTTCGCGTCATTGAGCGCCTGCAGATGGAGGCGGATGTCCAAGGTGGCATTATCGTCGATACTTGGAGCGATGAAAGGGGGATTGACAGGAAACTGACTGATGTCAGAAGTTATCCCTTTTCATTCCTCGTTCAGAGCTTTCTACCACAGCCACCTCGAGGTGGGATATCGAGAGTTAACTCGCCAGCGATTGGAACAGGCAACAACCCTCGGGAGAGCGAGGACGAGGGCGTCAACATGAGAGAGGTCGATGGTCTATTGAGTGAGATTGCTGTCATGCTTGGGCGTTGGTCGCTGTACACAAGATTTCTCGCTGGCAAATGCAAAGTAGGATTATCTTTTCAAGCCCCTGATTTATACCTCAACTAACATATTTAGGATGCCGACACGCCAGACGAGGCACCTCTTGTCATACCAGACGTACTGGTCAAATCAAACCTGTACCGAAAGGTATCTACGAAACTCACATCTCCTTATAACGTCATGACTACCTTCTTCTTCCGTCGTTCCGTGGAGAAAGCGTTCCAGTTAGATGAATATCCCACTGGTCTGTCACTGAGTTTGAGCAGACACATTGAGGGCAACGCACCTTATATCATATTAGCCGTCGACGATGTCATGTACATTGTAAACGCGGTTGTACAAAAATCTATCTCAACGTCACAAAGAGATGTCATTGCTTCTGTGGTACCGACTATTGGTCGAGTGCTTGGCTCCGATTTCATTGGTATGGTTCAGCGCAAAATGCGAGACGAATCATACCCCAAACCAGTCATACAAGGAGGATTTCCACCAGAAGACAAGATTATTCAATTCATTGTTCTCATCAACAGTCTTGATATGGCCAACGAATACTTGACTCGAATCATCACTGGTCGGATAGGAGAGTCGGGCCATCTACCGAACGGTGACGCTCAGAATGGACCACTTAAAGATTCGTTCCCCTTTGAGCGAGATGTTATCTTTGTCGCGAATGCCCTACATACTCTTCGGACTTCGTTCATTGGCAAATCGACGGAGCTGCTCACCGAGGGTATTCAAGTCCTCTTCAACCAAGTTGTCAAGCTCCGCCTACGACCTGTTCTCACGGATACTTTCCGCGATGCGGACTACACCTTATCCGAAGACGACATTGCCGAGATAGCCCAGCAGAACGACGAGGATGAGGAAGAACTATTGGAACAGGTGCCCCGGCTGTTTGAGCATGGCTGGGATCAGCTCATGAAGCCTATTGCACGCCTAATGACGCCCGGAACGTACAACACACTGCTAGACATTACCGCACGCTATTTGTCCAAGATATGGGAGAAGAAGATCATGGGATATGCTGGACGCATCAATGCCCTTGGTGCGATCCGTCTGGAGCGCGACTTTATCGCGCTAGTAGATGTCGTCTCTCGAGGGGACTATGCGGTGAGGGAGGTGTTTGCCAAGGTTCTGCAGCTTCTGATGGTGACCAACATGGAGGATGACGAGTGGGACGAGATTATAGCTCAGGATGGCGAAGATGATGGCATCGAGTGGGTTCTGACTGAAGATGAGAGGAGGAGGGCGAGGAGCTTGGTTAGAGGTTGAAACAGCTTATGATATTTTGATGGACATGAAGAGAATGGCGTTGATTAGAGAAAAAAGACCTATAAAGTGTAAGACCAGGGTTGATGAAAGCGAGATTCTTGAGTTTTATAGTTGCTGAGCATAAGACGATCCGGTTGAGAACTTGTCATGGTGTGGGTGTATTCCGCCAAGTTTGAAACTACGTGACCCTCCATGTTGCATCTAATCACAGAAAACAAGAAACTTGAGAAGGCAATATTCTGTTTCTTATGCAAGCACTGTACATACATATACATACATATATACATATGCTCTGGGTGCTCAAAGTTGTCTTTAGACCTAGTGTTTAAAACATTTCCTAGGTACTGCAGTGCCCATCATAAAATATTACCAACCTAAAGAAAGGGTGTGCACTCGCCCTAAATCGAGGGCCACTGAATAAACGTTTTTAGTGAACCCCAGAGACTAAATGATTTTCGATTGGGCTTCGATTGCTCTGAGTCACTCTCAACCATCAAAGTCTACCTAGCCCACAGGCTCCATTTTAGCCCGTCATGATGAGTGAGCATGAGGCCCAATGTGATGAAAATTTCCATCGTCCAACTATCGTCAACCTTGGGGCCTAAACGTAAATATCATAGTTTACGCAGGCTTTCACAGAGTTTCACAATTTTGGAAAATAACTTTATCTCTTTTTTATATCCATATTTCAAGTCCAATACACTTTTACCTGCATCATCTTTTACCCTGAGAAAATCACTTACATCGACAAGATTCGTGTCTCAGACTGCGCCCACCATGGAAACGAGAATAGTGAGAGTCCCCAGCAAGGCCTCTCTAGGCCACTTTCGACCCGGCGATGGCCTTGCTAAGCTGGATCACTGGGAGATTCACTGCGACAATGAGACGGCTCTCAAAGCGCTGGAGCATGCTGCACACGAGCTACGGACCAAAGATACACCTGTCGCATTTCCAACAGAGACTGTCTATGGCCTCGGCGCAGATGCTACTCGGACTCCTTCAGTGAAGGGTATCTACTCTGCGAAAGGACGACCTTCAGATAACCCTCTTATCTCTCACGTCTGTGATCTGGACATGCTGCGGCAGTATATCGGCCACACGACTGAATCCCAAGACCCCATACCAAGCCGGTATATGACCCTCATAGAGCGCTTCTGGCCTGGGCCGTTGACTATCCTACTACCGAATCCTGTTCCGACGAAACTGGCACCCGAGGTGACAGCAGGACTCAAGACTTTCGGCGTCCGAATGCCTTCTTCACCCCTCGCCCTCTCCCTCATCAAGCTCGCTGGTGTCCCCCTGGCAGCACCCTCGGCCAACGCCTCTACCAAACCTTCACCCACAGCGGCACAGCATGTAATGGACGATCTCAACGGAAGGATCGAGCTCATTTTGGACGGAGGACACTGCCATGTCGGTGTTGAAAGCACTGTGGTGGACGGACTATGCGACCCTCCTGTTGTCCTCCGCCCTGGTGGTATCGGACTGGATGAACTCAGAAGCTGCCCTGGCTGGGAAAACGTGACGATAGCTTACAAGGACAAGAGTGAGGAGGGAAAGACCGCGCCGCGAGCACCAGGAATGAAGTACAAGCATTATAGCCCCAAGGCTACAGTGGTGCTATATGAGTCAAGTTTTGAAAAGGGGGGAAGTGGTATCGCTTTATCTGACTTGGAAGTGGCCAAGGAGACACTCAATGGCCATGCTAAAAACGGCGAGCGAAAGAGCAGAAAGATTGGCGTAATTCGCACTCAGCGATGGAAGACAGGGGCAGGTCTGCGATGCGCCAACTTTCAACACGTCATCAATGTACAAGCTGCTGATCAGGACGATTCGCCATTCCAAGTGTACGAGGGCGATCTGCTGGACGACAAGGAGCAACCCCTAGGAAAAATCCTGGACATCGATCTGGGGAGAGACACTGAAGGCATTGCGCGAGGCCTCTTTGCAGCGCTTAGGGAGTTTGATCGGCGCGGCGCCGACACCATTTTCGTTGATGGCATAGAAGATAGAAGCGACATCGCTGCAGCCGTCATGAACCGGCTGCGCAAGGCGGCGTTAGAGATTAGAGCATGAATGATGATATCAATTAGAACACCAGCACCCTGTATAGAAAACCCCTTTCCGTCCTTTGACCCCGTATCAACCAGACCAATGGCGCGGCGTCTTCCTCTTTTGATTCTGTTTTTGCATGCGGCGTTAGAATAAAGACAAAAACTCCAGACTTCTAGATGCAAACCTCCCCCCTCCTCACAGACCCTGTCGGAGCCAGTCCGCCAGTTTCGACTTTCCTAGCTGCGCCAGGTTGTTGACGCCCTGTTCGCTGAGGTCGATACGGCCGACGGGGAGGTCCTGAGTGGGTGCCCGGCTGACGCGCTGGACGATGATGGTGGGGTCAGTCTCGAGGATAATGCCGTCGTCAACAATCTCATCAATGGCGAGTGAAACGAGGTCGTAGTTTTCGACAATTGTCCGCTTGTCCACGGATTGCCTGTAAGTGCGCCGGGGTTAGTGGATGCTGCGACCGAATGCGCGAACTTGTTAGAGATGAACTGACTTGAAAAGTAGGTGGAGAGAATCCCTCAGAGCCAGAATGGTGTTGTAGAGCAGAATCTCGTTCTCGTCGAGGCTGCCAACAACGTACATCATGACATCCGACTCCATCTTATATAGCACAATCCGGTTGTCGTAGAGGATGATATCGCCGGTCTGCTTGGCTGTCTTCTCGATAAGGCCCTTCTCAAAGGCCTTTTGCGACTTCACATCAGAGTAGGGGTTGGCCGAGGAGCTTGAGGGAGCTGTTTAGGGACAGTTGTTAGCTATCGTTGCGCCCAGTGGCAGTATTGCGAGGGAAGCTCAGGGGATGGATTATGTACCATTGGGTGCAGAGTGCGGCGGCTGGAAGTACTTTGCGAATATCCGGGAGCCATCCTCAGTGCTGAGAATAAGAATGGCCTGAACCGAGAAAAGGGACATTCCAGGAGCCATGATTGCGGTTTTGTTGTATGTTGATCTTGTAAGTAAGAGCTCTCTCTACCTAAACGGTGGCCCCTCCAGATCCAGATGCCAGCGATGCCACACTGCGAAAGAGGGATGTCGGGAGTAAGGTTTGGCCGTTCCGGATTATCTCATATCTTATCAGGCCAGGCCAGTTGCATTTCGCGTCAACCACTTTACGCGTTCTGGAAAAAGGAGAACGCGCCCCGTCTCCCAGCCAATCCCCTCCCCCTCGTTTTCTCAATTTCCCAACGTCAAAGTCAACAATTGTAGACAGGGGTCAAACCAGATCACTTCTGTTAGCTTCATTTGAATATTCAGCTTTACACGACACAACGCAATCAAAATGTCGTCGCCTACAAAGAGGTCGACACGCAGTTCAGCGACTCCTCGTCGTTCTGCTCGCAATTCCGAAACAGATGAGACACCGCGCCCAGCAGGAAATGCACGACTCGAGGCACCTTCGAGTCCGCTCTTTTACCAGTCTTCTTCGCCAGGACCTAGCAACCAAAATGATCTTCCTGGGGGTGTTTCTTCACCATTGAGGCAGATGACAAACAGCCAGAGCACACATGGTCGCAATGATGTCCCCAGCTCGCCTCTCCGCCAGATGACAGACACCCAAAGCGATATTGACCCCGAGAGAACACCCCGAGCTACTCCAGCCTACACTGGAGGTAAGATACAACCACTACCAGCCAAAATGTCAGAATACTCACCGTAATAGGATCTTCACCTATCCGCTACGAACCTAGCTCCAGCCCTGGAAGATCGGCGCGACAACAGTCTGAGCTTCGAAGTGAGAGCAGTGGCTTGTTCTTGGGTTCTCAACTTGGCACTCCTGCACCTCATCGCCGAGGCGACATCAACTCGGATGCAGCACGAACTCCTCGCGCCGCTCGTCGAGTCATTCTTGACGATGCCGGCCGTGTAGTTCGCGAGGGCCCTGCTGATGGGTCAGATGCCGCTTCATTCGCAAACAGGGATCCCAACACCTCAGAGGCTGACGTTCTCGGTGGGCAGGGGCAGAGTCTCATTTGGGGTACCACTGTTTCTATCGACGACACCTTCGCCTCCTTCAAGGAGTTCCTTCGCAATTTTACACAGAAATATCGTATGTACCGCGATGGTGCGTCCGATGAAGACGTTCAGGCTGCTCCTGATGCAGAGTCAAAGCCTTACTGGGAAGCGTTGGAGAATATGTTGCTGTTAGGGACTACCAGACTCTACCTTGATATCTCCGACCTAAACCTTTACCCGCCGACTCGGAAGCTGTGGCATCAAATCCAGGCATACCCTCAAGAAATTGTACCTGTAATGGACCAGTCTGTTCATGACATGATGGTTGAGCTTGCGCGGGCAGAGTCTCTAAGGAACCGCGCGTCCCAGAGCAGTGCTGGACACCAAGCTTCGCAGCAGAGCACCCAGAGCTCTGAGCCTGTGTTCCCTAGCTCAGATAGACCTGAAGAGCCCCCTACGCCTCGAACACAGACGGATCAGCAGCAAGCTTCGCTGGAGGACCAGGTGTCTTCGTCTATTTACGTTGTTCGACCGTTTGGATTGGACAAGACAACCAACTTGAGAGACCTGAACCCTTCTGATATGGACCGTCTCATCTCCATCAAGGGTCTGGTCATCCGAACAACCCCCGTTATTCCCGATATGAAGGACGCCTTCTTCCGCTGCAACGTCTGCAACCACTCTGTCAACGTTGGCCTGGACCGCGGCAAGATTCGCGAACCCACCGAATGCCCCCGTGAGATCTGCAAGTCCAAGAACTCGATGTTGATTGTTCACAATCGATGTTCTTTCGAGGACAAGCAGGTTATTAAACTTCAGGAGACACCTGATGCCGTGCCTGCTGGTCAGACACCTCACTCAGTGTCGGTCTGCGTTTATAACGAGCTTGTAGACTTTTGCAAGGCTGGTGATCGTGTTGAGTTGACAGGTATCTTCCGTGTCAGTCCTGTTCGCGTGAACCCCCGTCAGCGTGCTCTCAAGAGCGTGCACAAGACATATGTCGATGTGCTGCATATCCAGAAGGTTGACAAGAAGCGCATGGGTGCTGATCCATCAACACTTGGTATTGCTGGTGAGGAGGAAGCCGAGGGCGGAGAGAATGCTATCGAGGAGACACGCAGAATCAGTACCGAAGATGAGGAGAAGATCCGGGAGACGGCCGCCCGAGACGACATCTATGAGCTCCTTGCTCGATCACTGGCCCCTTCAATCTACGAAATGGACGATGTGAAGAAGGGTATTCTGCTGCAACTCTTTGGCGGAACCAACAAGACGTTCCACAAGGGCGGCAGTCCCAAGTACCGAGGCGATATTAATGTTCTCCTCTGTGGTGACCCTTCGACTGCAAAGTCACAGATTCTCTCGTACGTGCACAAGATTGCTCCTCGTGGTGTCTACACCAGTGGTAAGGGATCATCGGCTGTTGGTCTGACTGCGTACGTTACGCGTGACCCAGAAACAAGGCAGCTTGTCCTCGAGTCTGGAGCTCTAGTCTTGTCAGATGGTGGTGTCTGTTGTATCGATGAGTTCGATAAGATGTCGGATGCTACGCGCTCTGTTCTTCACGAAGTGATGGAGCAGCAGACCGTCTCAGTTGCTAAGGCTGGTATCATCACGACACTCAACGCAAGAACAAGTATTCTCGCCTCGGCAAACCCCATCGGGAGTCGTTACAACCCCGATCTTCCTGTGCCTCAGAACATTGACCTTCCTCCAACACTTCTTTCCCGATTTGATCTGGTCTACCTTATACTCGATCGCGCTGATGAGAAGAATGACCGTCGACTGGCGAAGCATCTTCTCTCCCTCTATCTCGAGGACAAGCCTCAATCTGCCCCTACCAGCAACGACATTCTTCCAGTCGAGTTCCTCACACTCTACATCTCTTATGCGCGCTCCAAGATCCAGCCCGTCATCTCTCAAGAAGCCGCCCAGGAACTGGTTGACTGCTATGTTGCTATGCGCTCTCTCGGGCAGGATGTCCGAGCCGCTGATAAGCGCATCACTGCTACCACCCGTCAGCTTGAGAGTATGATTCGTCTCGCCGAAGCTCATGCCAAGATGCGCCTTGCCGACACCGTCACTCGTGACGATGTTCGTGAGGCTAACCGCCTCATCCAGAGCGCCTTGAAGACAGCTGCCACCGATGCCCAGGGTCGCATTGACATGAGTCTTCTCACCGAGGGAACTAGTGCAGCTGATCGTAAGCGTCGTGAGGAGATTCGGGCTGCTCTTCTACACCTTCTGGACGAGATGACCGCCGGAGGTAATACTGTGCGATGGGGCGACGTTGCTCGCCGTCTTAGTGAGGGCGCCAGCGTCCCTGTTGAGCAGTCCGAGTTCAACGAGGTGATGAGAGCTCTCGAGGCCGAGAATGCTGTCATGATCAGTGGTGAAGGCGCAAGAAGGACTGTCCGCAGGGTGACATCTGTTGCATAAGGTAGAGGCGAACTATGGGGATAATGAAGAGTGTACACGATGTTGAATGATATACCATGTAGACGACACGACGAGAGACTTGCTTGGGCTAAGGTTGCATGGAAGAATGGATCTCCTGGCCGGGTCAGGCGTTGGGCATACTTGTGTGGGATAGATAGCCGTGGTGATGTTTACTTGATTAATACTACATTATCCTATCATGGATTTGACGATCAATTACAAGATCAAGACTAACTTATTCTGACTAATTCCCGTTTGAAACCCCTTTCTTAGCTCGAGTCGCAGCTTGTAGAGCCTCCCGCAACGTATCGATCAGATCCTCCTCATCCTCCAGACCAGCTGAGATACGAACACTTAGCTCCTTCACGCCCAAATCGTGCATATATGCCTTTTCCTCAGGCTTCCTCCCAAAGACCATCATGTTGTAAGCAAGTATAATGGTGACATGACCGCCAAGGTGAGGACTTGGATAAAGCCCAGTACCAGCCGTGTCGTAAAAGGCGGCGGCAGCGTCGATGTCAGTGAATTCAACCGTCATGAGACATCCGTACCCAGGCTCTGGAAGTTCTGGGGTCCCGCGGCGCATGACTTTGTCGTAGTTTGCTTTGTTGGCGAGGAACTGAGGATACTGCACGTTGACGACGGGTGAGTCTGGGAGAGAGATGGCGTCGTGGAGAAAGGTTGCCATAGCGAGGGTATTGCGATTGAGGATCTTTGTGCGTTCGAGAAAGTCTTTTGAGTTAGACAGGAGGACTTGTGCGTCTGAGGAGAAGAGCTCGTTGTGGTGAGAGTCTTTGAATAGAGGATGAAGGGTCTGATAATGGGGAGATAAGGGGTTGAGGACGACGGAGCCGCCCATGACGTTGGCATAGCCACTGAAGGACTTTGTGAGAGATGAGAGAAGAATGTCTGAGTAGGCGAGAATATCGACGTTGGCGAAGCTACTGACTGTGTCGTCAAGAATGAGGACAAAGCCGTACTCTTCAGACTGGAGAAGATCAGTACAGACACTAGTAATAGGGAGATGAGACTTACGAGCTTCTTCAGGCGGGATAAATCAGGAGTGTCCAAAGTGGGATTCCCAGGAACTTCTACAATAGCATAGCTCACAGGTCTTCCCTCATTCTTTTCCTCCTCCAGCCACTTCTCAAACACAGAAAGACCCTCGTTGTCAACTTTTCCAAAGTGCTTCATCCCCCGGGGACACTCCTCGCCGAGATGATGATATGTGCTGTGGAAGATGATGCCCAGTATGACGATGGTGCCGGGATTATGTTTGGTCAGAACATTGCTCGAGTGGAAAATAGCCGCCATGCCTGTAGTATACAGAAATACATCGTGAGGCGCACATTTCACTTTCTCTGCGTCAATTGGTGCGCGGTGAAGAAGCTCGACGATTCTCTCTCGAATGGCTCCATGAGCAGAGCTCTCAGGGACCCAAGTTGGCGCTGGAACGCCATCCTTTTCAACGTCCAAGGGAACTTCCTTGATAGTATCTATGCCATTGAGAAGCTCTTCAGCTCCACGGATGGAAATACCGAGACCTGGATTCTGCCAAGTGAGCGCCATGATAGGCATTGCTGTAGGTTCGGCCAGGATGACATATAATCGATGACCTGCTATGTCTACACACTTGAGCGTCACATCTGAGGTCTTCATACGATTCTCTCCACGGTTCTTGTGTGTGATATGGTGGATAGTATACGGCCATGCTGTAGGGTTGAGATATACGAGAGCAGCCTTTTCAGGACGACCGAGGTACTTTGCAACCTCACAACCGAGCTACATTTGTTAGTTATGGTCACAGTCAAGTAAATTAAAGTAAACCTACATGAGCAGCAAATTGCATAGGTACGAATCGGGGGTAGATGTGAGCTATTCTCTTCATGACGCCGTGATCACCATCACGAATTGCCTTTCCAACATCCCAGCCAGGCAGGTTGGTGATGACATTATAGGGAGTCTGAGGCGGAGGTGCGTGCCCAAACTCGGACTGAGTCTTGAGGATGGCCATGATGTCTGCAATATGGAGTGAGATGGTTTAGATACAAGGATGAGGACACCATTAATACCCTTTATATACCACAAACTCGACGCCTCTCTTGTTGTAACACCACATCATGAGGTCTACCTACCTGTAATTGTCATTCGAACCGAACAACCGAGCCACCGAATTGACAGATAAGCTTGGATCCAAATTCATATCTTTTGGTCAAGGGGCTATAACCTGGCTTGGATTAGAACGACTATAGTACGTCTAAACTCCAGACTCACTATGTGTGGCGTTGAAGGATGGCTACTATAACTTTAGATGGCGGACAGCCATTTATTCAGCCTTGATGTCATCCGTCAGCTTTTATTAGACCGGACATGTTAGTGCTGTATCACACAGGTTGCTGACCTCCGCGCTTACACGAAGTTGTAGTTGATGGCTTATTGCCATGTGGTTGTTAGGCTAGAAATTGGTCAAAGTATCTAATCAATTTTATTACCTCTTCTTGCTCTTTACCGAAAGTACAACGAGCTACAACATTGAAGTAAATAACCAAAGCTCAACCAAGACCCTCGGATATCAGTGCCCAGCTAAAACAAGAAAAACACAGCCTCAATCTACCAAATGCCCCTTTCTCTACCCTCAAACGCAAAGTTTAGAGCCACTCCAAAGAAGAGTGCCACACAGAGTGCACTCGGACCCCAACGGTCGTAGAACTTGACGACCTTACGGCTTCGGATGCCTTTACTTCGGTAGAGATATGTGAGCACAGAGTAGCATAGACTGAAAATGGCTATCAAGGTGAAGACACCAGCTACCCAAAAGTGAGCTGCCGTAGGATGGCTGCCAAAGTTGAGTAACGTCACAGCAATTGTGCCGATATAAATTGAGTATTCCAACTAAAAACGAGGTTAGTCGCTAACCACAAAAATAACAACAGGTTCACTTACCCATCCTAAAAATGTCCTTTCAGCTGCAAAGTAGACCTTGGGTTCCACGCGCACAGGTACGTAAATCTTCTTGCCAGGAGGCGCCTTAAACTTTTTGTTCTGAATAGGAGCTGATCCAAACAGAGATTGCAGCCGATCGCTGCGTGGCACTTGAGTGCTTCGAGGAGCTGGGACGGCAAGCTTGAGGGCAGAAACCGTATGACGCCCAAGAGCTCGACCCTTTGTAGATAATAAGGTCGAATAGTAATGCCATCCACCAATTCGCTTGGCTTGTTCCAACTCGAAGTTCTCGTCGTATTCATCATCAGAGTCGTAGATGGGAAAGTCGTCATTCGCCTCAGGCAGGTTCGCTATCTGGCCCTCCACATCAGAAGGGGGAAGCTCACGGCGCCGGCTGGCACCTTGAGCGCTCGACTCTCCGTTTGTGCCGTTCGCACCGTTGCGACCAGAGTCTTCCATTCCCTCATCGTCCGAGTCCAGATCGTCGTCATCGTCAGAAGTGTTTGTCGTTCCTGATAGACCAGGTCGGCGAATGCCAAAGTCGTGGCTGACGGGCTTGCGGATGTCAACGTCCATCTGCGGCATCCAGAAAGGTAGCAGGTCAATTCGCTCTGGGAATAAGCACGCCGTTCCGTGAATGAACTTGGAGAACTTGGGGACGGCCTCTACCAGGTGAGATGAAATGAGCTGGCGAACCCACTCTGGGGGCTCTTGGCCAGCTTGGGTCTGAAGCTTGACCTCGAGAACAGCATAAGGGAATCGTTCAATATCCTCCGGGGGCAGCTGTGAAAAGGGATAATCGATGCCGATATCCGTGCGTCGCCAGTTGTCTCCGGAGCGAGTACGGCCATCGAGATTGTCCTCTCGCACCATGGTGAGTTCTGTATCCAGCGAAATTCGCACTCGAGCATCGGCCGGGAGCTGGAACGCTGTACGGTTGTAGAAAGATCGACAGACGGGCTTGTAACCCTTCTTGAGTACCGAGTACTGGATCTCGGACGCCAGCCGCTCGTCCTCAGCAATAGCCTTTTCAGACTTCTTGCCCTCCTTGCGGGCCTTTTCGAAAATGGCAGCTGGGAGCAGCTCTCCCTTCATGTACGAGTTGACATTCTTCTCCTTCATCGAGAACCGAGCTTTGACAGACTTCTCACCCGTCCAATCCTCGCGATGAGTCTTGCGCTCAACGAAAATGGTCTCGGTCTTCATGCCTCCATACCATCGAAGTCGGATTGCCTCAGCGCCCTCGGTCTTCTTCAGTCGGCCCTCGTACAAGTCCCATGTGTCGGGGTTATCATAGTAAATCGAGGTAATGGCTGAATCTTCAGGGTCAAAGTCCTTGTTGGCGTTGAATACAAGGACTGGCAAATGCTTCAGGATGATAAGCTTCAGTTCGGTTACGTTATCGGGATGAACCCAGTATTTGGTCGTTTGTCGAATGAAGCTGGCCTGGCCTCCACCAGCAGCACTATCACCCTTAACGGGGTTTCCTCGAGTTCGGACAAGATCGTAGAGCTTTGACAGCTTGATGACGGAGGCATCGTAGTTTTCCTTGTAAAAGGGCTTGGCCTTGAGTCGACTATCGAAAACGGGCTTGAGGTGCCATCCGGTCATTTTCTGCAACACTGGTTAGACCTCGACCTGTAGATAGCGCGAGAGCCAAGACTTACATCGTGCTTCTTAATGATCTTATAAAAGCCGGTATAGTTGAGCTGAACGAACTTGGCGAGATCGTGCACATCGGCAATTATGTCGCTAAGGTCTTCCTCTAGAAGCATAAACTCCTCCTCACTAGGACCATCCTCGCCGAGCCCACGCTCGTTCAGACGATTAACCACTTCCTTGACTTCGCGCTCGCTGACAGCAATGCGACGAGAAATCTCCATAGCCTTCACCTTCTGCTTTGTATGAACCTTTTCGAGCTCAGTCTCGAGCTTGGCGACGAAGCGCGTCTCGTCATCTTCCGACCACTCGGGGCCTTTGGCACCGGCCTTGCCAGTGGGCTTCTTGAGCTCATCTTTTAGACCATCATAATCAATATAGTACCACTGGTATTCGTGGATGACGCTAGAGCGAAGCTGCTCGCCGAATTTCATGACGACGACGCCGGGTCGGACGAGAGAAGGGGTGCTAGTCCAGGTTCTGGAACGTGTTTTGAGGTCTTGAACGATCAGCATGAGCGCATTGAAGAAGCTGGATGCGACATCCGAGGGATTGAGTACGAAAAGGATGATGTCCAGGTCTCGTATGCTTACCTGATGATGATAAAAGTAAAGATGACCTAGGCTTGGTACTATAGTCGAAGTTGTAAGGGAGTATGGAAGTATGGAAGTACTGCCGAAGACCGAGAGGAGGCGCAAAAACAACACGGGATGTGAGGACAGGCACGGTCGTACTGCTGCAACACTGCTATGCTGAAACGGTGACTGTAGTGCTACGTAGGCTGCGTACTGTAGGTAGTAACTAAGGTACCTAACGCTATCCCGTCCTAAAAGGTCAAGGTCTCCCTGGCTATCAGTGATTCAGGTTGAATCTTCTTGTTGATCATGTTATCGTCCGCGAACTAACAGTGGAGCAAAGCCTGTATTGGGTTAGCCAGTGTTGTCACAGCCAAGCTTTGGTGAAGCTAGGTAGGTAAGGTAGGTGGATAGGTCTAACAAGTATCGACTACACAGGCTGATGCTACTGAAAACAGCCCCGTCAATACTAAAAACATTCTTTATTCTATTTCTGCTTGGATTGAAGAAATTCTGTCTAGTAGTTAGACCTTTACGTTTGAATAAGATCCAAGTTTTATCTCGTTTAGGCCCTCACACATGCTACAGTTTATCATCAACTTAAGCTTGGTACCTAAGATCGGGTGGACCCTGGTAGGGATAGCTACATATGATGGAACGTTGAGGCATTGGCGAATCATGCAATTGCTTTCTACAACGTGTATGTCACTACGGAGTAGAGAAAGTTGACGGGAAAAAATGACGAGACTTTACTATAGCGTATCCATCATTAGCAACAGAGAAAGAAGAGTTCTCTGCATGATAAGGTTGGTATTCGTAGATGTCTAATGCTAAAGCAAGAACAAATCACTATTAGGGAAAAGGGAGCTCTGACTTTGATTATAAAATTAAAAGAGAGAAAATCAAAAGACATCTACCCCAGCCATCTATGCCGAGGAATGGTTAAGGGATTTCGAGGAATGAAAAACCTGACGCCGGAAAATAAAATGTCGAGCTCTCCCTTGGAGAGCGATAGCAGCACCTATATTTCAACAGCAACAAAATCTTGATAGAGGCTTCAAGTCAGCCAGTTCGGCATACCAAAATCTACCTTGCCAGCTCGTGCAATGAATTTTTATGCTGCAGGGTAGACTTTGATATGGGTGAGGCTTGGTCTCGAAACTGATATTATTTTTTTCTCTTTTCGTCTACTAACTAATCGTAAATTTTGGCCCATTAATCTGCGTCCATGGAGAGCACTAGCACGACTCGTCAAATTTTTCATTGTTCCAGCTTAGATCCAGTATAGCATCTATTCTTTAGGTTGCTGCAATATTACCGAATACCTAGGTAGACGGATGTAACCGTATATTCGATCCTCGTCCCACCAATCTTGTGCCCCTCCAAACAACCCCACGACACACAATTTTATGCCCCTCCATACAATCACCATGGCCGCAACAACACCAAAGATTGACGATTCCATGCCCGCGCGCATTTCCTCCGATTGTCCGGATGAAATTCGACAAGTCCTATATCACGCCTGGGGCCATGAACGAAGCGGCCTGAAAGCATTGCTCCGAGGCACTGGCAAGGCCAATGCTCAGGACCCCAAGACCGGAGAGACGCCCTTACATGCAGCTATCCGTGCTTGCGGACCAGTTTCTCCCGATGACGAGGAAGAGGATGGTTCTGTCGAGGAGGCTAAGGATATAGTCTATGATTTATTCCTCAACGGCGCCATCTGGAACGATGTCGACAGCAACAACGAGACACCCGGCTGCCTCGCCCTCAGACTCGGTCGCAAGACCCTCTACAATCTCTGTGTCGAGGCTGGAGTGCGAGCAGAGCTTCTATTTGCTCTTATGGGTGACTATGAGGAACTATCATCCGGCTCAGAGGATGGCGATGAAGAGATGGAAGTTGAGCAAAACGAAGACGAGGCCCCCCAACTTGTATCCGTCGATGACCCCGCCGCTGCTCTAGATGAACCCAAGTTCATCCCTCCCGATGCGAAAGAGAAACCCGTCACGAGCGATGAGTACCTTAATTCGAAACTAGTATACGACGACGCCAAACTAGTCGACTCGGATCTCAATGGTGTCATGATGGCCTGGGAAACGGACATCATGCGCCGGTCCGTTGCTACTCTCATCCCCGACTCAGCTCCGGGTAAGCGTATCCTCAACATCGGCTTCGGAATGGGCATTATCGACGGCATGTTCGCCGATCTCCAGCCCTCGCGTCACCATATTATCGAGGCACACCCCAGCGTCCTCGAACACCTCTCCAAAGACGAGTCCAAGTTCGGCCCCAGCTGGGAAAAGAGCGGCCCTGAGGAAGGGGCCTTCAAGGTACACAAGGGCAAGTGGCAGGACATTGTACCAAAGCTGCTCGAGGACGGCGAGGTGTATGATGCCATCTACTTTGACACATTTGGAGAGGACTATTCCCAGCTGCGGCACTTCTTCTCCGAATGCATCATTGGCATCATGGATCAGGAGGGTAAGTTTAGCTTCTTTAACGGACTCGGTGCCGATAGGAAGATCTGCTACGACGTGTATACAAAGGTGGTTGAGATGCAGTGCGCCGATGCTGGTCTCGACGTCGAGTGGGAGGAGAGCGATGTCGATATGGCTGGCCTAGAAAAGGCTGGCGAGGGAGAATGGGAGGGCGTACGAAGGCGATACTGGACCCTAGACAGTAAGACATTCTTCAACACTCCAACATGGTCACGCTAACTTTCTTCACAGAATACCGATTGCCCATCTGCACATTCATGGGCTAGACATACATATCCATCAACAGGAATCAGGGGCTTGTCTGCGACATACCCGCTCTTTGGTAGTCCTTGAGCAACCCCTTATCTCTATTCGTGTTTTGATTCATTTACACGCCTATCCCCATTTTCCGGTCTGTCCCTTAACCGTTGATACCTACCGCACGCCTTTGCCCCTTTGCTTGATCGATTCTATTCTCATTTGAAGTTCTCGGGGTGAAGGATACCCGCCATGTTACCCTCGTTGATTCGCTTAAGCGTCAGAGCGGCAATCAGGGCGGCGCCCACACCGCTACCGTCTTCGGCAGTCAAGACTTCGATGGGGTCCTCTTCCTTCTTGCTCTTCTTTTCAGGCCAGTCGAGTATCTCTCGTAGAGCCTTGGCGCCTCGCTCCTTGAAGTAGGGGTACTTGTTGAAGACGGAGCCATCGGCACCAACGTGGCAAGATTCGTAGCCTTTCTTCTTGCAGATGGCAGCAACACCACAGGCCGAAAGGCGGGCAGCTCGTGTGCCAATAAGCTCGGCGGTCCTGCGGATAAGCTCCAGCTCAGGGCGAGTGCAGGTCAAGCCCAGCTTCTTAGAGAAGAGGTCCTGCGTCTCGGACAAGTTCTCCCAAGGGTCCCTATAGGTAGTAGATTAGTTGTGCTCGTAGTACTAGACAGTGGTTAAAGATAACTTACTCCTCAATGAGAGACAAGAAGGAAGCATCCAGAGAGTAAGGCTTGCGGAGCTGAGCAATATCCTGGTTCTCAAAGATGTGGATGTTCTTGTTGTCGTGGAGGTCTACAAGGATAAGTCGGAAGATCTCGCCCAGGTAGAGACCAGCAATCATCTTCTCAAACGCCTGCTGACCGGGACGAGGCGACTCCTTGTCGATGATGACATCGTAGGGGGTTCGGGGAAGCACTTTGTGCTCATTGTCGAATGCTCCCCACTCGCAGTTGATGGCCATTGGCAGGTCTGCGGGGAGGTTTAGGTCGGCAATCTTGGGAATGGAACCACAGTCTTCCATGTATGCTGCGTTGCAACCTGTGCCAAAGATGCAGCCGATCTTCATAGCGGTATCTGTGTAGGCCGACGCAATCAAGGTACCGGTGGTGTCGTTAATGATGGCTGCAAGCTTGATGGGGACACCCTATTGATCCTGATTAGCTATGCATCAAACGCATTTGAGGTTGGCCAACATACTCGAGCCTTCAAAGCCTCCTCGAACATAGGAACAATGTTCTTTCCCTCAACACCATCGATATCGAAGCCCTTTGTCCATCGCTGGAGGATACCTTCATCTATATAGTTCTGAGTGGCCGGGTACGAGAATGTGAAACCCAGAGGCATCTTCTCCAGCTTGCTGCAGTCGCCATGGTGTGTCTCAAGGAACTGGTAGAGACATTCGGCAATGTACTCCCAAAGCTCTTCAGAGGTGCCTGACTTAAGTTCCTCAGGCATGCGGTACTTAGACTGGATGATGTCGAACTCGGACTTTTCGTCGGTGAGTGTGATCTGACAGACTCGCAGGTTGGTGCCACCCATATCCAGGGCCAGGTAGGTTCCAGTTTCGTAACCATCTGGGTATGACATGACCCAGGTAGGATTCATAGGCTAGGGACTTGGTTAGAAACATAATTTTTACAGTGTATCCTTTGGAGACTCACAATGCTGCCACCCTCAACACTGAGGCCTGTTTCATTGTCAGCCAAGTTGTCTCAAGCTTCCACGGACGTATGGATCTTACCCTTAGCAAGCTCGGAGACAAAGTGATTGGTGATCTCCTTGAGCTTGGAGGGCTCTACGGTGAAGAGCTTCTCAAGCTTGTGAATCTCATCAGCGAGGTCCTTGGGGACATCGGCCATAGATCCTGTCATGGTGTATTGTTAGCAACTGGAATTCGACCTTTTTGACTGGTTTTTGATTAGGTTTATGGTAGAGAGGAGAAGGTCGCGATGGATTTGGAGGAGAAAAGGTTAAGGGAGAAGGGCCGCCATTTTAAAACTCCAACCTCCAGTACCAACATTGGCACTACGCAGACACCACATTTGCTCCAAGACAGTCCAGCCAAGTGTGACAGTGTTTGCCAGATGGCAAATCGAGATGTATACTTCAGCTATAGAGGATGAGCTCACAAATACGGCCCGTTCCATCAACTTTTTGGTTCCATCGCTTGAACTTGGAAATCACCGTTGCACGAGCTGTTGATCGACAACGCCATCGCCGACACTTGAAGGGACCCGAATGAGCTCACTATCACGGAGCTTAAAAAACGGCTTCGTCTTTCACTCATATCTGGAGGCTCAATCTTCAAGACCCATTTGGAGATGGAGCCAACAGCGTCATGGCAACATCTTTTTTGCTGTGGTTCTACCCCACCAAGCAAGCTATCTCGAACAAGCAGCTAACCGATGGACAATAGCTTCCCATATCGCGGAACATTGGCTCCGTTAATCGTGGAGAATTGAATGCAAAACGTGATGTGAATGCGGATGCGGAACAAGCATACGTACCCTTGCGGGAGGGAGGACGACGAGGACCGAGTCCGACCATTTTGATGAACGAAGTTTTGGCGGGGTTCGGATTTGGCGGGGTAAGCTTGTGCTTGAGCTTGTTGCTGTGGATGGAGGAGATTGGAGAATAAAAGATTATAGAGAGGCAAAACAATTGATGGAATCCAGGTACAAGAACAGAGGACAAGGGGGACACAAGGGTTTTTAAAGCAGCCCAGACGACGTGGATGGGATGGAAGGGAGGTGGAGTGCAGAGTACCTTACGTAGGGGTAGGTACAGTAGGTAGGTATGTTAACGTAGGTAGGTAGTTAGTAGGCACTGGTTGAGAGTGGGTGAGGTGAGGTAGATCGATGTGAGAAGGCCAGGCCAGACCCAACCAGGCCGTTTAACGGGAGATGCGCAGGGAGTTGACCTGGCAGATCAGCCCAGAAGATATGTATATGTACTTGTATGAAGTTTCTGGGATGTACTCTATTTCAGTGTTTTGTGACCAATTGGACAAGACCCAAGCTGGTTTATCTTGCGTCCCCCGCTGTTCTAAATGTTTTGATTATCAACTTGCATCGCTTAGTTATAGATTGACCGCCTTGTTTATAGAAGAAATAAGCAAAAAAAAACTACCCAAACGGTGCACTTGCCTCTACAAGCACCATTCTAGACTCGATGAGAAATTTGCATATCCCAACATTCCGAATGCTGGTGGTCTGAGACCAGTATGTGTGTGGGTTATCTTTCCTACCTACCAGCCTACTTAGGTATCCAAGTCCCAAGCCCTTGGTGTTGAGGAGCTCTTGTCGGGCCGTTGTAGGAGGGGTTGGCTACCTAGTAACATCAGTTACGCAATTGACCTAGGGACGAATTCTTATCTACTACTGTGTAGACCCTGCTCTAAATGAAAACTTCTTCTTCAATCTTGAGAACAACCAATTCACCGGTACACCGACAACATTGCAATTCACTGCTTTTCACCTTCATCTGCCGAGGTCGGAATTGGGGGTCGGCCGCGTCAAGTCTGGGCGAGAAGCTTTAAGCTTGGTGACATGATGTCAGGTCCCAGAAGGGGAAGCCACCTCGTGGGGTAATGGCAAGGAAGTACTGCTTACTTGGCTTTCTCTACCGACCAAGTACCTTGAACTGCACGATCTGATCTGAGCTTTGCTGGCTGCAGAGCTTGTACTATTAGCTACCGGCCCGGACCCGGCGCTACCATTCTACCGAGTTCCACGCGCTCTCATTGGCCAAGAGTGCCTAGCTTACCCTGAAGCTCCCGCTGACGCGCCAAATGGGCAACGTATGCTTCTTTTTGGGAGCTGTCTCAGGAGGGTCCGCGAAATCGAGGTTCCAATCTTTGAGTTGCGAGCTTGCAACAACCAAACCTGAAATTCCACATCGGACAGCTTTGGATCTACTCAATCAATGAGTGCATACCTAATCAAGCCGTCATCATGAAGCCGTTTGCGATCACAACAGCGCTTTTCAGCTTCGTCTCTGCCGCACTCGCTGGCGCAACCACCGAGACCAAGACATCAAAGGTCATCCTGCCCGCCGACTTCAAGCCTCCCCAGGTCTTTAAGAACGCCAATCTTGTACACGTCATCTCCCTCGAGAAGAATTATGTCAAGGAGCAGATCAATGTTCTTGTTGAGAACGTCGCAAAGGAGCCGCAGACAGAGTACTATGTGCCATTCACTGCCGACCAGCTGCCTCGTGTAGGAGGTTTCGAGGTCAAGGATCGCAAGGACGCAAACGCCGGACCGTTTGTGGCCGAGACTGTTGAATACGACACTCTCAGGTATGTGTTGTTAAGCTTGGCAATGGATCACGGAATACTGACGTGGTTGTACTTGCAGTGATGTTCAGTACTACCGCATCAAATTGCCCACGCCGCTCAAGCCTGGTGCCCAGCAGACTCTCGGCATCACTTTCTACTATCTCAAGGCCTATACTCCTCTTCCTGCAGCCGTTCCCCAGGACCAGAACCAGTACCTCAACTACGAATTCTCCGTCTACGCACCATCCGCCTACCCCACGCAGAAGCAGAAGACTGAGGTCAAGGCCGCTTCTCCTACCATCCCTGACTACACAAAGCTTCCCGGAAGCGGTGATGTTAAGGAGTTCCCTGTCAAGCAGGGCTCCAAGCTGACGTACGGTCCCTTTGACGAGAAGCCCGCCGGTGCTGTCTCCCCTGTGTCTGTTCGCTTCGAGTACACCAAGCCCGTCACCCACGTCAAGGAGCTCAACCGCGACATTGAGGTCAGCCACTGGGGCGGCAACATTGCTTTCGAGGAGAATTATGACCTCTACCACCGTGGCGCCAATCTGTCAACTCTCTTTAACCGAGTCAAGTGGGCGCAGGCGCAGTTCTACAACCCTCCTACCCATGCTCTCAAGGAGCTGCGAGTTCCTCTCCAGGTCGGAAGCACGGATGCGTACTTTGTCGATGTCATAGGAAATGTGTCGACTTCTCGATTCCGAAGCAACAAGAGGGAGGCTCTTCTCGAGCTGAAGCCCCGATACCCACTCTTTGGTGGTTGGAAGTACCCCTTCACCATCGGATGGAACTCTGATGCAGCCAACTTTTTGCGCAAGACTGCCACTGGTGGGTTTATTCTCCGGGTGCCTTTCATCGAGGGTCCTAAGCAGCCCGAGGGTGTTGAGTACGAGCACGTCAACATCAAGGTCCTTCTTCCTGAGGGTTCTGAGTAAGTTAATGAAACAGCAGCTCTTGTCTGCGGTGTACTAATCGTGATATAGGAACGTCAAATTTCACGCCAACGTTCCTGAGTCGTCCATCGTATCTACATCGATTGACCTTACCAAGACCTACCTCGATACCATTGGTCGAACGACCGTGACCATCAAGGCGCGAAACCTGGTCGACGAATTCCGGGACCGACAGCTGATCATCTCGTACGATGCGCCTCTGTCGAGCGCCCTTCGAAAGCCCATGGTCATCTTTGCCAGTGCGTTAGCATTCTTTGCTACGACCTGGGCGCTGGGCCAGGTGCAGGTGGGATTCAAGCCCAGGAAATAAGAAGGAAGCTCATAGAAATGAAACGTGTGTCTTTTGATTGAGTGCTCTTCATCTTTGCATGAGCAGCGGGAGCGGCTCTTGGGAAACGATGTAAAAAATGTAACATAGAAAAGGACTCTTTTTACTGAATTTGATTTGGACTCAATACCGATAGTGAATTTGGTGAGACAGCGTCATCTGACTTGAAGACTCGCTTGGTCTGTGTCAGCATGGAACAAACACGAGGCTTTTAACTCTGCAAAGCCACCACAAGACAAGGCCCAGGCCGTTAGAGGTGGACCAGCCTCTTTAAATCTAAGTTATGAATGGTGTATGGAGGGGACCTCTTTACTTGAAATGGGTGGACGAGGGTTGTTCCGAATGGTTCATCCTGGTCAAAGAAGAGAACCCCTCCCCTTGCTTGCACCATGTAGTGACAGCATGGGTTAGCCAAAGAAACCGGGCAAAAGACGCCAGGGCATTGGAGCATTTGGTATAAGATTGAAGAAAGGAACCCTCCTTGCAGCCTCTCTTTTTTGTCTCTTTATCAATATACTCAGTCAATCAACATTACAACCCCGGTTCCGACCAATCCTAAACAGGTACCACTCTACAGTCGCTTCTCTGCTGCAACGTCCTTCAACAGCTCCCAGAGCTAATAATCCTATCCTATCACAACCTACTATATCTTTTGCGCGTGCAACCAAAATCACCACCAAAATGTGTTTCGGCACTGAACCCAGACCCAAGACTGAGTATTACTATCGCGAGGAGATCACTCCTGCTCGGCGGTACCGCGGCCACAGTCACAGTCACAGCCATCATCACCATCACCATCATCACTCGCGCTCACCTCGAGCCAGCTATACCAGCGTCTCCAGACGGTCCTACCACAGCCACAGCCCACGCACCAGTGGTACCGTTGTCTATGAGCGCTGTTAAAGTCTGAAGGGGAGCAATGTCAAACCGGGGACGTAATGGTAGAGACGATGACGTGGGACAGGGTAAGGCGGCACTTGGCGGCTGGATTTAGCGGCATTGGCAATGTTTTATTATGTATGTATTTGACGAGATACGTAAAACCGAGTACGATGGGAGGATATTGTCTTTCCAAAGATGCTTAGATACAAGCAGGGGCGTTCTCGAAGGATAGGGTAATACTGTACGGCTAGGTAGTCAACACGAAATGGGTTAAATATCATGATTATCACCAATGAACAGATCCAAAAATAAAATATAAATATAAAAATTGAGACATACGACGCCATTTGTCCACTATGTACTTCTTCTCTGAGTCTCATCTCATCGCTGTTTCCTCGGGAGCTACGGACCTTGATCATCTCTCCAAGTATTTTTTCTACTGACTGAAGCCTGTTGACGTACTATATCGTTTGAGCGGGGTGCGGAGTGTCCCGCGGGCAGGGCTGGATCGTCACTAGAGGAGAGCTCATGACATCACATTGCATTCCGCCACCCTTCGCCGAGAGCTCCAGACGGCAAGAAGCCTTGGGTTACTCCAAGTCTAAGTGTAAGTCAAAGCTGAAAAACAAATCAAGTGCTTGTGTTGCTGAAAGCAGGGAATATACCGCCGTCAACGTCAGTTATTAAAAGGGTCCCCCTTGCTTGTTTAAAGCCTGCACAACCCCTGCCCTGGAATCCGTAGCTTTAACTTCTGGAGACCTTTTACATACATCCCCCTTGTAAGGACCCAGACGATTTACATCCGACCGATTTACCCATAGAAAGCGGCTCTGCAGCTGAATACTATACGTGGAGTCGCCTTACTTTGCACTGTAAGCTGTTATCTTTATGTGAAATCATGATTATCTTCCCTGGTGATTCGTCTTGTTATTGGGCAAGGCGAGAGGGCGTTCTTGCGATGTAGAAGCTGACTGCGAAAGAAGGCGCTTTACATCCTCGTTCAAATAGATCCTTCCTTTACAAGTAGGTAGTTTCAAACATAGACCAAACTCCTCAGCGCACACGCCATCAATATGTGAGTTCAATCTTTACATTCATCGTCAAAACTCTTCTTCCTTCTCACCTTTCTTGCCGGATTCACCGGTCATTCATCCTACAGCACAATGTCGCGCTTCAGCTTTGACTCGTCTGTTTCGCGCAAAGGCTCCTTCTCAACAGAAATCCCAGTTGACGTGAAATCATCTCACAGGAACCGCGCACTCTCAATCCGTTCCAACAAATCCAAGGGGAACGCCAACTCTGGTGGCAAGAAGGGGGGCTTCTCCTTCAATTCACTCCGCGGTCAGGTTCAGCCTGAGCTGTCTCGTAAGCTCTTCCGCCTCATCAAGTCCGAGAACAACCTCATCGGGGCCCACGAAACGGCCGGCCGTGAACGTGTTTCCATCGCGACCCAACTTTCGGAATGGGGCGAACACACTGGTGATGATAGCATCAGTGACATCTCGGACAAGGTGGGCGTTATTTTGAGCGAGATGGGCGAGCAAGAAGACGTATATGCTCATTCACTCGATGACTCTCGAGCGTATCTCAAAGCTATCCGAAACACCGAGAAGAGCGTACAGCCAAGCCGAGAAAACAAGGACAAGATTGCCGATGAGATCCAGCGGCTGAAGCTGAAAGAGCCTGGTAGCACAAGACTGCCTGTTCTTGAGCAGGAACTGGTGCGGGCTGAAGCCGAGAACCTGGTCGCGGAAGCTCAGTTGACAAACATTGTGCGTTGCAACTCACCTAATAATTCGTGGGATATAAGCCAGTACTAACAGTATCTCTAGACCCGACAAAAGCTCAAGGAGGCTTACGCTGCCGAGTTCACTGCCACTATTGAACGCGCCGAGAAGCAGATTATTCTAGCCAAGCATGGCCGCCGTCTACTAGAGCTCCTTGACGACTCACCTGTGGTGCCTGGTGATACTCGAGCGGCATACGGACATTCTTCCCAGGCTCGTCAGATCCTGAACGACGCCGAGGACGACCTCCGAGACTGGCGACCTGAGCCCGAGGCCTTCTCTACCCCCGTCCAGAGTCGATCACCCAGTCTGAAGGGCAAGGGCAAGGAGCAGTTGCCCGCTGAAGATAGCCTCTCTCCTGTTCAGTCGGAAGCTGCTGCGTTGGATTCCGAGGCCGCTACCCCTGCGCAGACGGCGCCCAAGTCTATTTATTCTGAAGTTGCCGGCTGAGAAGTGGTGAGTTGAGTGTTGAGTATGCGAGAGAACCATCTCGCGGGGATGGAGTTTGTTGTATGGGTTGTTAATTGCTTGAGCAAGCAGGAAAATTTACCTGCTGTCGCCACAGTTTGCTTGAGCTGTTCGGTGCGGTATACGTATACCTTGGTTTATCTGTTTTGCCTACCAATAGGTGCTTTTCAGTTGCAGTAACGTTATATCCCACGGGGCTGCTGTCTTGTTCTCTATGTCCGTTGAATGAGAATGGTTATAGTGATATTTTGACTATTGCTCAGTGAAATTGATAGTGTATGTGACAACATGGCAGATGGGTCAGCCAGTTTGCGGTGTAAACCTTGAGCACCAATCGACATGAGGTGATGGCTGTCGTGGGTCTATGTGCACTTCTAGGCTCTTGGGAACTTTGGCTTTGGATATGGTGTGGATGGATGGAAAGGATAGATGGCGCCTTGGTGTTGGACTAATAGGCTCCGATTTCGGAACCTGAAGAGATTTTGATAAAACCTCAAAGGATGAAGGCGAAGACGAGATCATTTTAACAAGTTGAGCTCGAGTAGTTGAATCAGATCAGTACAACTACCTTTATGTATGCATGTTGTGTTTAAAATGAAATAGGCTCGTCGGAAATGACTCTGGTCTTCGGGCTAAAGTTGGTAATTCAGACAAGACAAGGCCAAATTTAGCACAACCGAGACCCATGATCGCCTACAAATTTAGTTAGCCTCGTGTCAATATCTTGCCTTGTCCAACAATTATCAACTCCCGTCCCATTGCTAAAGTGCATCTTCCGTTCCCACGAGAGGAAAAAAACAAAAAGACCTCGGTTCCGTCTCTCCTTGGCGCACGACAGCCGACGACAGACCTGGCTACCTAGGTATAACAAGCAACCAAGCAGCGAATTGCCGTGCCCATACTAGCACTGCAATTGGTTTGTATACTATACTTGTTCTTATAACTCTCCCAATCCCTTCTCTCTTTTTATCCCTTTTCTCCGGGGCTGCTCCACCCCAGGCGGCCCCCCGAAGTCTGGTGTTGATGCTACAGGGCCAAGGCTCCCGGCTTTTGCTGCTCCAGAGGTCGCTGCGCACTGCTGCAGACCGTTCACTACCCTCCACAGCACCGTTGCCTCTGCCGCGACCGCTACTGCTGTCGCCATACCAAGCACTACCTTGTCGGGCCAATTACATGTCGACCCTGTCTGCACGCAGCGGGAATACCCCGCCCCCTCCATCGTCGTCTTCCTCCTCTCACTCTACAATTTCTTCTCGTCGAACAGCTCAGATTGCTCGACACTTTTCTTCTTCCTCTTCACCCACCGGACCAGTCTCCAAACAAAAGCCCGACATGGCCTCCAACTACACCGTCCGCAAGGTTGCGGCCCCCAACACCCTCGAGCACCGCGTCTACATCGAGAAGGATGGCCAGCCCGTCTCTCCCTTCCACGATATTCCTCTTTACGCCAACCAGGAGCAGACCATCCTGAACATGGTTGTTGAGATTCCTCGATGGACCAATGCCAAGCTTGAGGTATGTATCATGTCTTGTCAATTGCTGTTGCTTCAGTATCTCGATTGTTTTTGCTTGTCAACAGCTGTCGTGTGGCCTAATATTCCCTTCCTTCAACAGTCGCTGCCCAGAAAACGTCAATGTACGACAATGCTAACTAATTCTCGTTATAGATCTCCAAGGAGGAGCTCCTCAACCCCATCAAGCAGGACATCAAGAAGGGCAAGCTTCGATACGTCCGAAACTGCTTCCCACACAAGGGTTACCTCTGGAACTACGGTGCCTTCCCCCAGGTATAACTGCCCCAATCTGACGTGGTCCTCTCGTGCACCTCTAACTCGACTATCAGACCTGGGAGGACCCCAACGCCGTTCACCCTGAGACCAAGGCCAAGGGTGACAACGACCCTCTCGATGTCTGCGAGATTGGTGAGCTCGTCGGTTACGTTGGCCAGGTCAAGCAGGTCAAGGTTCTCGGTGTCATGGCTCTTCTTGACGAGGAGGAGACTGACTGGAAGGTCATTGTCATTGATATCAACGACCCTCTCGCCTCCAAGCTGAACGACGTCGAGGACGTCGAGCGACATCTGCCTGGTCTCCTCCGTGCCACCAACGAGTGGTTCCGTATCTACAAGATTCCTGATGGCAAGCCTGAGAACCAGTTTGCCTTCACCGGCGAGTGCAAGAACAAGAGGTGAGCTACATCGATCTTTATCACGTAATGTACAATACTGACAATCTCTCTAGCTATGCTCTTGATGTTGTCCGCGAGTGCGCCGAGGCCTGGGACCGTCTCGTCACTGGCAAGACCCCCGCTGGTGGTGTCTCTACGTAAGCTTCTCAATATAATATTACCGCAATCTAGACTAATGTTTTACAGCACCAACGTCACTGTCCAGCAGTCTCCTTCTCGCGTCTCTCCTGATCAGCTTCCTCCTCTGCCTCCCAACGAGGACGTCCCCGCCGAGAAGATTGACGCCTCCATTGACAAGTGGTTCTTCATCAGCGGTGCCTCTGCTTAAGTGTTTATAGACGGTCTTGCATAAAACGGATGAGTCTGGTAGACATTTAGTCTTCACACAAAAGTCGAGCACAAGATACTCAAGAACAATATAAAGTTTGATGCCAATTATCGTAATATTATACAAGACTCTGCTTTTGTCCCGTAGGATTCGTAGATGTACAAGAGTCCTCGCTTCCTCAACGCCGTAGATGCATGATGGTGATACAATATAGTGGTGTTTTAATCGGCTAAATCGGCTGCCTTTTGTAGTTGACGTGAGTGTCGGTCTACTTCCTCGACCAATCCCTTGATGTTGATCTTTCGGCAGTCAAAGTTGAGCTCTTTGCCATCCTCTGCGCCGGATTAGCCATTGGCCCTTCATATGGAAACACTGTCCAACAACATACTGAACTTTACACGCAGGGAGCTAGGCTCCGTCGAGTTTCGAGGCAGAACGGTCGATGTGATAGCTGTTCCGTTGGCTCGGGCATTCGGAGGCATAAATGTTAGGAAGAGGCGGGCTGGCTTTGCGCAGGCCGAGAACGGGTTGAATTTGGCCGAGACCTCGGTCATGAATTTAGTGATCATCTTGACGGTTGGAGGTGCAGAGCAATCGGCGAAACTCGAGGGGGTTTGAACGTGTCTTTCTGGACGTTGCGGGCTCGCTGGGCGATTTCGCGATGCTGAAATTTTGGGGCTGAGAAATGCCCCTCGGTACGTGCATATCGTCTAAAAGAGGTTCTGCTTGACCAACTGAAACGTCATGATAATTACGAGAGGACCACGTTTCGACTTACACCAGCACATACATGTCAACTTTTCTCACCGCATCATAATTCAAGCTTATAATGTCATTTGAGGGTCTGCAAGAGCGCCTAACGGCCCTGCAAGAAACTACCACACAGCTCAAGGAGCTCATCGATCGACTTGCGACGCTGAAATTCCAACCCGGCTCCATCCCCCTAACCACCGACGAGGAGAATAGCGAGAGCGGCGAGCTCAGCGGGGAGATTACGAGCACTCTACGTGATGGCGAGGAAGAGCATGAGCTTCTGCAAGAGGAGGTAGAATTCCTGCGTGGCGCAGAGCATGATAAGGCCAGGTTGACAGAAGGCGTTGAAAAGATTGGAAAGGAGCTCGACAGGTATGGTTTACGCTGAACATAGTGAGATGTTTATGTCTAACATATCACAGCTGTCGTTTATCCTTCCGTAAAGCACGACTATCCGCAAAACAGAACCTCGCGCAGGCACAGAGGCGAGAGCGCGAGCTACTCCTCACATCCTTCTCACAACCCACATCAGAAGCCAACTCTCTCTACCCCGACGACGAAAAGGCCACCCGCCCTTCGCGCCACCACCATCACTATCCACAGCAGCAGCAGTCCAGCCTCTCGGAAGAGGACCAGCAGACCGTCGGTGCGAGCGCCAACGTAACTAGCGCCCTGCGGCGCACGCACGATCTGATCCAGGCGGAGCTGGCGCGCAGCGAGTTCGCGCACGAGACGCTTACCGAGTCGTCTGCGGCGCTCAAGCAGCTCAATGAGTCGTACACATCACTCGATACCATGTTGGCGAGCTCGCGGGATCTGCTGGGCACGCTGTTGCGGTCGCAGAAGAGCGATACGTGGTATCTCCAGACGGCCATGTACATGTTGGCCACCACACTGGGCTGGCTGCTGTTTCGACGGCTGTTATATGGGCCTATGTGGTGGCTTGTCTGGCTGCCACTGAGGCTGGTCTTTGGATTGGGAACATCGGCGGGTAGCGCGGTGATGCACGCAGGGTCTGGGTCAGGAAAGCTGGATGAAGCTGGACAGGCAAGCAAAGTCGTTCCGGCGGAGGGTCTGCCAGATGATGAGTTGCATACTGTCAAGGTGGACACTGAAAAGCAGGCCGATGTGTTGGAGGAGGTGGATAGGATTGTCAATGTTGTCAGGGAGGCGGATGAGCTTGGGAATATTCCTGAGGAGGGTGATGCAGAGAGTGAGCGTAATCCTAAGAAGAGGATGTGGGAGGAGCCAGAGGTTGTTGATGAGCAACGTTCTAAGGATGAGCTGTAAGTTAGAATACGTTGATCATAGCAATGTGATTGTAAGTTCTACGAACCGTTGTGAGGAGTTATTGTGCTGTTGCGAGGATCGTACAAAACGAATACAGACCCATGATATGCCCAGATTGGTGTATGAAATGGTATCCTCCCTAGACCCTCCTTCGAATTGCGAGATAGTTACTATTAGTATCAGATCTATTATTGACCTTAACAATATGTAGCTACCATGCGTCCCTCTAAAGATACTGCATTTATCACTAGACCAAAGCCATTCGTTCCCGGAACTTTTTCCTCGTCCATAGGAATAGTTTCCAAAGTCGTAGGTATCTTCTTGCGATGTGCCTTTGTCTTGATATTCATCGCGGTTGTGGGATTGTATCTAATCATCTATTCATTCCCCTCTCCTAGGCTCCTATCTAAACTAACTTCTTGAACGCCTCGCCTTTTCCATTCAAAAGATCACCTAATCCCCTTCGCTTTTGCTTTCGTTGTAAATCAAGAAACAACAAAACAATTAACGTGTGTCATGACTGAAAGCTTTAGCTGCTACCTCCTTATAACCTCGACGAAGGGCTCACAGCTGCCTCGGCAAGCCTGTTGAAATGACATTCAAGATCTCGAAAGACCAGGTCGTTGTTGCTTTGAGAAACGCCCTCTAAAGTCTTTCTTACAAAAGGCAGTGATATCGCCATATATGAGCGTGGATTGCTTATTGTGCCAAGGCGAAGAACTGCCATAACAGCTGCAATACGCACCTCTCATTTAGGTTCGTTGAGGAGCGATTTGGGCGACCTCACTGATCCAGGGAAGACCGAGCTTCTTCATCTCAACAGCAAGCTGGAAAAGGTAGTCAAGACTGTGCTGAGATTAGCATATTGAACTGCATGTGGTCAGTGTAAGACATGGCTTCCTTACCTCTCACACTGAGTCTTGGCGTTGTGGACATTGTCACCCCAGACGTAGACGCCATGTCGGCGAACAAGAACAGCATACGTATCAGGATACTTTTCCATAGCCTCCTCAAGATACTCGGTCAAATCCTCCTCATGAGGAGTGTTTTCAATGACAGGGATGCGAAGGGTGTCATGATAGCCCAAGTTGCCTGTTTTGTTCATACCGCGGCCAAACCCCTTGATCTGCTCAATGTTGTTGATCTCAAACAGGCGATCCTTTCCAGGGCCCCGAGACTCGAGCAAGAGGGTGACAAGCACGGCCCAGTGTGAGTGAGTGTGAATACAGCAACCAGCCCCTCGGCGGGTAAAGGCAGCGAGGAACAAGGGGGTGCATTGTGAGGGCTTGTAGCAAGGAGGTGATCGCAGGTAAGTGCGCTGGTTGAGCTTGTTGTGGTTTGGATCCTGCTCGGAAAGGGCCATGACATATATGTCGGTGTTCTTCATGAGCTCCTTTTGGACGCCTGAGGGAGCAATGTAGACGAGGTCACTAGGAGCATGATATAAGTATATGTCTGGAATTGATAACGAAAGACAAGAAATGACAAAAGCGGACACGAGTGAAATTTAGGACCTTTTCTTTTCACTTGAAAAGCAAGTAATTGAGTAGAACAACATGTTCAAACAACCGAATTGCGTGCGGCTATGTAAAAATGTTTGTTCCTCCAAATTCACCATCGCGGGGTCCGCGGGGTAGACTAAATAAATCATGAAATTTCAATAAGAACAACATACTCATCGCGAATAGAGCATCCGCCTCCAGTTCCCGTAACCCAACCCAAAGTCCAAAACTTTGCGCACAGAGAAGGGATCAGGTTTGCTGGGTGGTTTGGATCCTCAGAAGTAATGAGGGCATCGCCAGTTGGGCGTTGCTGCTCAGACATTGCGACCTAAAGCTGTGATCGGAGGAGATGCGGAGCGCCGTGAGTGTTTCAAAATCGGAGCAGCCTAGACGGGCCACGGAAGCCTTCTCGGTGTCGGTGTCAATATCGGTAATGGCGGCGGTGGAGAAGAAGAGCTTGTGATGTATGGGGAAATGAGATGATAATACGATCAAAGCAATAAATATGATGGTTACTACTAGCTTGGGTATAAAATGGGCAGTTTTGCTTAATACTACAAGTATGTAGGACGCCGCACCTGCCTAGGCTGGGGTTTCGAGGCTTGTTACTGGCTGGAAAGGGTCAGGCAAGAGCATCTGGGTGCTCCATGCAATTGAGCCTCACCGTCTTTACTTTCTTTGACTTAAAAGATGTTGTCCAATTGACAACGAGAAAAGCTTCTCCAAATCCCTTTGGGGAAGTTGGAGATTGAAGCCGTGCCTTTGCAGCAAAATCAGAAACAATGGCTTGGAAACGTTTGACGCTTCATGATTATGACGGGGCAGACCTAAGCAGGGCCTTTAATTTTCTCTGGTTAGAACTATCATCACCTCGTCCACGCCCAGGAGCTGCGTGCTGAACCTCTATTACTACAGAATTTTATCCGAATATTCTACCTTGCTGCCTCGCGTGCAGCAACGCAATCATATGTAGGACTTGACCTGGTTATTATCCGATGTTATATTGCGTCGTCGTAGTGGCAAGCAGAGCGAGCTATGAATAGGCACGGAACGGACGAAGAAGCGGAACGGTAGGTGGATTTTGCAGACGGAAGAGCCGAGAACAATCCAGCCCAAGGGCGACGCTGATGGGCCTGTCCAGCTGGTTACTTGGATCATGTATTAATAAACTTCAATGATCGTTGGCTAGGTACTTACACTAGGGGCGAGAGATTAATTAATGTAATTTAAAGGCTCATCTCATCTAGATAACTCTGTTTGAGTCGTTTATTGCTAAAGAAGTCTTGCATATTAATTAGATAACCAACCATTAGCGGGAGAATCTTCCCAAATGGTAGACGAATACCTTGGAAGAGACCTGGTAGTCAATACCTTAATGGAATGTGGGTATCACACTCGTTTGATGGGAGCACATGTCATTTTAGGACCTGGTCCTGGTAACGCCGGTCACCGGAGCCGGGGGTGCCAAGGCCAGAGTAGCAGTTGCACGATGCCCCTAATAAGAAGAAAGATATGGGTGACAGGGTGCCCGGGGTATTTCGATCCAATGCCGGGAGGCTCGTATTCATGAGATGGGTGCAAGGTGACGAAAAATGAAGCCTACGGCCCATTAACCAGAACGGTTTTTACAGGCAGACAGGTGACATACAGCCAAGCTTGAAGAATCCGTCGCATCAGTTCATCCACACTCAGCTTCCGATCTATGCCAGCAGACGTCCTAACGTTAGCTCACGCGCGGCTTTCTCTTTGAGGGAGGAGGAAGAGTGAAAAAGAGAGTTTGTTGGGCCGTGACAGTGCATTGACATGACGCTGGTGTTAGCCAGACACTTGCATACGCCAGTGAAGAACGGAGCACTTTAGCTCTGGGGTTTTCGAAACGGATATCAGTTTGTGAAGCTTTTCATGTTGTATAATAGTGAATGGTCTTGATAAAGCAAGAGCCCTAACATTGTTGATTATGTTGGATTGGCTGGGTTACAATCACCAAGGTATCTATCTATCTGGTGGTTTCCAAGCCATAGAGGGTTACAAAAATATCAGGATAGTGGATCAAAGATATAGCCAAGATAGACTGACAATATGACGAACATCATGAATGCAAGCGAGTGTCAGTAAAGTTTATGCTAAATCAAAGCCCAAGTTCTGCTGTACTATATAACTCTTCATATTACTTTTGATGCATATGTATATTATTTGGAGGTCTCTTTTGACAGAAAGAACATGATACAATCAGTCAGATGTTTCTTTTTTTTCTTCTTTTTTTTTTTTTTTCGGGTCACTCCCCGGTCAGGTTCGAGTAGTCTCGGACACACAGCCGCTCCCTTTTCCTAAAATGGAGGCCTGGTCTATTATTGTCTAGGCCATGGTCACCCCCTGAGACAACCTCAAATCCAATCAACTTGAAGAGATCCAATGCTAGTGCCGGAAACTAGGCGCTGAGCAAACATCAGAGCCAAAGAGCCATTTTGAGGGCTCAAATGGTGGAAAGCAGCATGATTCTAGACAGTGGGCATAGGCCAAGATATGTTCAGATGGTGGTCATGTCGCTGAGCAACACGAGGTGTTGGGAGGCGAAGCTGTTGATGGGTGGATGGGAACAAGTGGAGGATTGTCGATTGTGTGGGTCTTTTTTTTTTCTTCCTCTCTCAACGTCTTTTCCATATCATGAGTTACGACTGCTGCCGATTATTTTCGTACAGTTCCGATTGTCGATGACTTGAGTCACAAAGCAAACAATCATAAGCGAAGGGGAAAAAAACTGTGAGCGAGATCTGCATCGAGCCGTAATTACAGGACATCCACTCTCCAAGTCGCCGTTTCTTACCCCAGTCAGCCCATGGTAGGTCGCAACTGGTCGCAGTCCAGGTACGGCAAATTAAGTGGTGGTCTTTTTGGATCATGGCTTGGAAATTTAAAATTGAGGTCGGCTCAGGCTGGCTTTCCCCAGACGGGCCCAACATCGATCGACAGCACATCTCACGCCCTAGGTACCTAGGCGCGTCCACTCTCTCTCGCTCGCTACAGACCGATTGTAACTCATTGTACTCTAAACTTTGGGTCTCTTTGTTGTCTAACTGTGGCACGACGTGGTAAAGAGGGGGTTGCGTGGCAGAAGAGATCTCCTCTGCGTTGCTATGATACGGAACCCCGAATATGCATCATGCACAAACTAAACAGACAGAAAGACAGCAGCCATTCCGTCCGTCCACACGCGGCAGGCGGATTGATCATGCCGAGAGATTCTCAGTCCACAACTTGTCTCTCTTTCTCCTCAGAAATGGGTCCTCAATGGCTGCAATGCTAGCGCCATCATGGGTCCCTTTTTCTCTCTCCCCCCCATGTTCCATGTCCCACCTCAGTTGAAGCGCGAGCAAACCAAATGGGTTCCCCCTAGTCTCATCCCCCGATGAACCGGGGTTGTCTGAGCTGCAGTCTCGTCTGAGGCTTTACCTGTGGAGGCCTGGCTTGGCCGCAACAGCCCCCTTTGCCATCATCCAACATTCATAAAGGACCAGCCCGACCCCGTCGCGTGCCATTTTCTTCCTTTCTTCTTCTTCTTCAACCCTCGCTGTCATCCGTCCCGTCGTTCGTTAGACAAGACTTTTACTTCAGACTTTCGCTTTGAGATCTATCTATCTATCTCTTACTTTACACTAATAATTCTAATATCCAACCCCTCAACAACCATCAAGATGCGTTTCACCTCATTCTTCGTTGCCGGCGCTTTCGCCACCATGGCAGTTGCCCAGACTGCCGTCTCTATGTCTCCCGCTCAGCAGTCTCAGATGGACTGCCTTGATGAGTGTGAGGATGGCGATGTCAAGTGCCAGTCTTACTGCATCACTGTATGTTGAATTCTTTTGCCATTACACCAATGCGAGACTAATATAAACAATCCAGGTCCCCTCTCCTAACGAGGCCAACGTCAACGCCACCAACGAGTGTGTCGCCAACTGTGATCAGGGTGATGGCTCGGATGAGGAGACCCAGAGGTACTCTGTCTGTCTCCAGGGCTGTATCGCCGACAACTACTGGCAGAGCGTCGACGGTACTCCTCGTGAGACTAACGCTGCCGACTCCGGCAGCCGCGTTTCTACCGCTGCTTCGTCTGCTGCTTCTACCACTGGTACCGCCACCGATGATGATTCCGCTACTGCTACCGATGATGCCACCGATGCCGACTCTACCGACGATGCTTCTGAGACTGCTGCCGATGATGCCTCCAGCACTGCCTCCGGCTCTGCCGCTGCTGCTACCGAGACTGGCAACGCCGCCCCTGTCATCGTCGGTGGTGTTTCCTTCCTCGGTCTCGCTGCCGCTATCCTTGCTCTGTAAATTGGATAACCTCTTTGGATGTCTGGTTGGCAGAAACGATGGAAGGATTTAATGGGCTTACTAAAGTGGTAATGATTGGAGTTTGAATTTCAAATGTGATACATGTTGGGCAGCATGAGCAAAGCCTCTCGGCCAGATCAATTTTTCATGGACAAACTTGTTAGGAAACCTTACGTGTTCACATACTGCTCTGTAACGGGCATGAATACAATACCTCTTTTTTCGGCGCTTTGTTTGACCTTGATTTTATCTTGCTTTTTTGTGGTTGTCAATCTCCATCTCAACCAGTGAGGTTTTGTTAGTTGTGGAGTGTCCTGACGTGATTGGTCCATATTCCCAACCGGGTGCACGAGAAGTTAGCAAGCGAAATGAGATGTTTGCAATAAAATCAAAAGAGAGTCCGACATCAAGACGAGAAGCAATATGATGCGTTGGAGACGTTGGGTTCGAATTGAATGTTCTCCATCTTGCATTTTTAATGTGAGCGATAATTGGCGCGTTTTCCAAGCTTCTATGGTTGCTTCATCGTGAAGTCGTCCCTGTGTCAACAACAAAACAATCTAAGGTTTCCAATGTGGTTGCAGCTGACCCTTGACGCCACGTCTACTTTGAGCCTAGCAAAGGACCCCGACAACTGGTTGAACTCAAAAAGCGACGCCAACCAGCTCATAAAATTACACTCATGGCATTAGTAATGTCAGGTTGGTGCATACGTATCAGTATTCTAATTTCTACCTTGGTATTCTAGCTGCCAGATAACGGTCAGGCTTACCACTGATGTCACTGGTGAATAATGCGGAGAAGAGATCGAAACCCCAGATTATTCGTTAATAATTCGAATCAAATCTCCAAGTTGTAAGTAAGCCTAGCTAGCTAGCACTGGCGAATCAGAGACTCTCAGCTACTGGAATTCAAGAATAACTGCATATTCCCATATTACAACAATTCAATGCTTATTACCAAAACATGTCGCTTGTCTGAGTCTATGCTGTTAAGATCAAAGCTTATCACACTACGCTAAATTGAAAATCTAATTCATCCGTCCAATTGATAGAGCTTTACCTGGCCTTTTCAGTTCTCGAGCCTTCTTTCGGACATTGTGTGCAATTCCCACCTAGAACCGAGGCTTCCACTTCTATTGACTTTCGGGCAGGTTCCCCCCGCGCCCCCAGTACCTGACAGTCGGCACCCGCACCTTCCTGCCTTAGTGGCTCCGGGCCATCTCCCCCCGCCCTCTGCGCCGCGCCTGTTCTGTGATCCCTGAAATTTAGTGGAGGGCGGCTCTGAGCTTCTCTTTCTACGTGTCCTCAACACTAAGGTCAGAGCTCTCCACTCTTTGTTAAGACGCCACCTCTTCGCTTCTTCTTTCTCCCATTCCACCTCACTCTTGGACCTCTTAAACCTCCTCGAGCGCTGGGAATACCCTCGTCCAGTGATATATCTTTCTTCCGTGGCACTTCCACTCTAACTGTACTTCTTCTCTTCTCTTCTCTGCTTTCGCAGCCTATCCAGTGAAGTCGGAAATTAGTTTATTTGACACCTTTCATCATGAAGTTCAACACCGTCGCGGCGGCCATGTCGGCTGCCATGCTTGCGGGCAATGCTCATGCTGAGGAGGCTAAGGAAGCCTCTCCTGCTGTCCCCGATAAGCTGCCCACTTTCACTGTAAGTTCTTGACGCGCAGTACAACTACCCATGATTTCTATATAGCTTCTTATGGCTTAGGTCGTGATTAATTCATAACTAACACGTCATCTTATAGCCTACCACTCTCAAGGCCGACTTCCTCGAACAGTTCACAGACGATTGGGACCAGCGATGGAAGCCTTCCCACGCCAAGAAGGACACAGCCGGCTCTGAGAAGGAGGGCGAGGAATGGGCCTACGTGGGCGAGTGGGCCGTCGAGGAGCCCGTCAAGTACAAGGGAATTGAGGGCGATAAGGGTCTTGTTGTCAAGAACCCTGCTGCTCACCACGCCATCTCTGCCAAGTTCCCCAAGAAGATTGACAATAAGGGCAAGACGCTCGTTGTTCAGTACGAGGTTAAGCTTCAAAGTAAGCAAGACTGTTGAAGATTGCTGTGTGATGGCAGGTGCTAACATCATGTTCTTAGATGGCCTCGAATGTGGTGGTGCTTACATGAAGCTCCTCCGCGACAACAAGGCTCTCCACCAGGAAGAGTTTGGCAACACCACCCCCTACGTGATCATGTTCGGGCCCGACAAGTGCGGTCACACCAACAAGGTTCACTTCATTTTCAACCACAAGAACCCCAAGACTGGCGAGTACGAGGAGAAGCATCTCAGCTCCCCTCCCACCGCCAAGATCATCAAGACTACCGAGCTTTACACTTTGATTGTTCACCCTAACAACACCTACGTGATCAAGCAGAACAATGAAGAGGTTAAGACCGGCAGCCTTTTGGAGGACTTCACCCCTGCTGTCAACCCCCCGGCCGAAATTGACGACGCCAACGACAAGAAGCCCGACGACTGGGTTGACCAGGCCCGTATTCCTGACCCCGCGGCTAAGAAGCCTGAGGACTGGGATGAGGACGCCCCCTACGAGATTGTCGACGAGGAGGCCGAGAAGCCTGAGGATTGGCTCGAGAATGAGCCCGTCACCATCCCTGACCCCGAGGCTGAGAAGCCCGATGACTGGGATGACGAGGAGGATGGCGACTGGATCCCACCTACTGTTCCCAACCCCAAGTGCGCCGACGCCTCTGGATGTGGTCCCTGGACCAAGCCCATGAAGCGTAACCCCGACTACAAGGGCAAGTGGACTGCGCCTTACATTGAGAACCCTGCCTATAAGGGAACCTGGGCTCCCCGGAAGATCAAGAACCCCGACTACTTCGAGGACAAGACCCCTGCCAACTTTGAGCCCATGGGAGCTATTGGCTTTGAGATCTGGACCATGCAGAACGATATCCTCTTTGACAACATCTACATTGGCCACTCTGTTGAGGATGCCAACAAGCTTGCTGAGGAGACTTTTGGTGTCAAGCACCCTATTGAGAAGGCCCAGTTTGATGCCGATAAGCCCAAGAAGGAGGACAAGCCCAAATCTCCTAGCGACCTCAACTTCTTGGATGACCCTGTTCACTATGTCCAGGAGAAGCTTGACCTCTTCTTAGCCATTGCCCGCAATGACCCTATCCAGGCTGTTAAGTTCGTCCCTGAGGTTGCCGGTGCCGCCGTGGCCATCTTGGTTTCCTTTGTTGGTTTGATCTTTGCTCTGGTCGGCCTGGGCAAGTCTCCTGCTGTCCAGAAGACTGCTAACAAGGCTTCCGACAAGGCCAAGGAGGTGAAGGACAAGGCCTCTGAGGCCACTGCTACAGGTGCTGAGAAGGTCAAGGGTGAGGTCAACAAGCGCACCACCCGCAGCCAGTCGTAAGGGAGAAGTAGGGTATCCGGATGGTTTTGTCTTGTATTGGGAGGCAGTGGCACTAAAAATCGGACAAGGTCGATGGAAGTACGAAGAGAAGTCAGTGTGGAAGGAAATGTATTACAATTTCGATCAATGATTTGGCGCATTGAAGCAGCAACATGAACATCCATCTCATGATAACTTGTTCATGCTTACCTAACCTCACACCTAGCACCTCCCTTGACAAATCTCTTGACAAGGTTTGGGCCATCGGGGAAGGATTTACACAACAAGGTGTAGTGTAGGCATTTGATTTTCTCGGTTCACGTGGCTTTAAACTAGGTAGACTCTTCCCACGTAGTAACATGGTTGTCGACCCTAAAAGAACTTAAGTTAAGAATGGAATAAAGACATTTTGATGGTTGTTGAGGAATCTGTATTAATGATTCGGCGTGTCTATGCTCTTATTAATCGGTTTAAAAACTTTTTTTTTAAAAAAAAAAAAAAGAAGAAAAAAAAAGAACTTGCGTGCAATTATCTAATTATCTGCTGCAAGATCGGGATAGACATAAGACCAATTTCCTTCATAGCACCCCGTATCTGTTGTATACAAGCCTTTGTGGTAACGTCGACGCCATGACTACACCAAGAATCAAGAGCTGGGCGCGGCCCATGAAGCGAGGAATCTGTATAAGATTCGTTGAGCAAATTCGTCCTTGCCTGGTATAATGGTCGATATGTTTCCGCACGGATAGCCCCTTGTTCGCCAGAGGTAGCGAGTGGCTTGTCGCAGAAGATTGGTTATACCAAGCGGTCGAATAGAAGAAGCTATGGTCGTCCTCGGGTTTCAGTTGATACAATAGTGCGTTCGTTCCAGGTTAGGAAGCTTGAAGACATCTGCAAGTAAAGTCAGTCATATGAAGATCAGGATATTATGAGGCAGTGACATACCCCAAATAATCCTCCTTGATGCTGCCAATAGCCCACATCTCTCCAACTTCTGTCCTGGTACCAATGATTTTCACGCGAACGTGAGTGTGTGGCTCGATGACGGTATCTTCATTGTTTGTGAATTGGGGTGGTGTCGCATTAGGATCCCACTTGACATCACTAGGAATCAACTGTGGAATGTGTCAGAAGAGGTCACACCACGGTGACTAGAGTGACGTACATGTGCTGATACAAATAGACGCAGAGGGCCTGCTTTGGCAAAAAACCCTTGCGGGTTTATAGAGTATACGACAGCATCGACCTGAGTCAAGTCAGATTCCTGCATCATCAATGCTAGGCAACACCTGCAGCCTTACCGTCTCGCCCTTGAATGGCCGCCATACCACGGCACGATAGCCCACAGTGAACTCAGCCATACCGAGACCAGGAAGGATGCGGCCTTCGGAGATATCGAAAGCGTCCATGATGGAGATGATGAAGTAGCTGCCAGCGCATGTGCCCTCAACGTCCTTCAGGAGCTTGCCCGTGACGAGTTCGTGCATGTTGCGACCCATGAACGAAGGGTGCAAGGTGACCTTGCGTTCCAAGTTGTAAAGAAAAAACATGATGAAAGAGGTTTGATAGAAGCAAATATATTGATGGCGATTGGATAATCGTGTTACGTGAGCTGGATGTTTGCGACAAAGCAGTACAGTCAAGCAGCTGATGACAAAGACGTAAACAGGCTAAGGATTCGAGACGGAAAAGAGTCGAGTATAGGTGGGTTATCAGATTGTTCGAAAGCGCAGTGTCGGTCAACAGCGCGTACGAAAGGACGTGAGGAGAAGCGACAGTCGGCGTGGACTTGAGGCGGACGGCGCGCAGCGATAGTGTGCGTTATCGGTGGAAGCTGAAAGATCGAATGTGCGATGAGATCGAAGTCCTGGCATGTAGAGTCAAGATATGACGGTCGGCCTTGTCTATGCGAGCACAAAGCGAGGTCAATGAAACGTGTATGAAAGAATAGGTGCTGAACGAAGCGCAAAGGAAGTTTGGATATGAAATCGACGAGGCTGAGTTGGCCTAAGCTTGCTCAGAATTCGGTCCAATCAGAGCGCAGCATATTATGCAGCCACGTGTGGCGCATGACTGCCTTGTTGATGGAAGAGAGTGCAGAGCCTACTGCCTATACCTAACCACATGCTTAGAGTTGATTTCAATAATTGGTTTGCATTTGATTAGGGTACCAATGGAAGTTTGAAAAAGTCTGCTTTGCATGCATGCTATGCTGAGTCGAAAATGGATTGCTGTAGTAGGAGCTAGATGATTCAGTGAAGCAATCGCAATCACATGTAACAAACCCAACTGTTGCATTCACTCAACTGCGTTTACAGATGTCATCTCGAAGCTCGAAGCGACATCTGGGTGGAGAATAAATGTGAAAACGAGTTGATTGCGGAGGTCTCGGCCATTTCGTAAAGGATGGAACCGGCTGTTCTAGAAGTATCCCGGATTGTGGTACGATTGGCAGGAAGCGATGCTTCCCAAAACCTTGTGCTCTTGCCAAAAGTCAGAGGTTGGTACTAGGAAAAACTTGGGGGGAAGGGAGTTGAGCCAGGGCGTTGGGAACCTCTGTCCAGTTCAGTAATATGATTTTCAATGCTCTTTCCATTGTATTTGCTTGGCTGCGATAAAAGAGAAAGAAGGGTTTAGTCCGTACTTACCCAGGTTAAGGAAACGGGCACACGACCGCATTCGAATGAAGGAAAGAGGCTGATCCAAGCACAGTGTTTGGCCCCACACCAACCAGGTGCGGCGGTGCGCTTGAAGCGGGTCTTTTCAGGTTTGGTAGGTCAAATGTCGGTTCCAATGGAAGGCACGGTGGATCGTATTTCTTTTTGGCAGTGGGCACAGGCTGGCAAAAAAGCACATGAACGAACAACTCATCACTATAGCAAAGCCATAGCACAGCACAGCTCAACCTCATCTCTCTCACTCTAACTCTCCCTATCTCGACACCCACTCCTCCTCCTCCTCCTCCTCCTCCTCCTCCTTCTCATTCGCTTCTGCTCACTCTTTTTTTTTTCCCACGCATACCGCACCCATTACTTGCTTGGTCCATTAAGCAAGCCTATCTACCTCAGCCTCGGTTCTTGAGAGAAAGGGGTCTTTTTTTTGTTTTACCTTGGATTGTCTTGGATTGTCATATGGAACCTTGACTTAATATCGTTTTGCCTTATCTTGCCTTGCCTTGCCTTGCCTTACCTTATTCAAGGCATCCACTCATCTTATAGTCGACTTCAACATCGCATCACAAGTATCGAATCGTCTTTACATTCGCCAACTTGAGCCTACTACGGAATACTACGTACGGCTTCTCCTGACTCTGCTCTAGAGATCCACATTCGCAGCCTCAAAAGATTGTATCCGTGTCACATATTTACTTAGGTCGCGGACCACATCGAGTGGCTTGTCTGGCTTTTCGCTCTTGTTTAATTTTCACTTGAGTCGCGTCATTCTACCATTGTATTACAACTATCGTCTCTGCCAAGACCTCGCCCATACATAATGTCTCTGGATCTCGAACACCACCTCACCTTTGTAAGTCTAATATCTGGCCACTCCCTACTCCTGATGATATACTAACAGTGCTCAAGTATGGTGCTTATCACCATAACTCGGTTAATATTGCCATTCACATGGTATGCGTTCCTTTAATCCTCATCTCAGGGTTCTCTTTGGTTCGTCTTCCATCTATCCCCTCCTGGTCCTGTCCTTCAAACACTTATATCTGTCTATCGATCTGCAGGCTACATACAGCGGCACTCTCATCCCTACGCCGTCTTGGCTCACTCTCCCTTATCTGGAGCTTAACCTTGGCATCATTGCTGCTGGCCTTTACTCTCTGCTTTATCTGCTTTTAGAACCTTTCGCTGGTTTCCTTCTGGCTCTTTTCTGCATGGGTGGTGCAGCCTTTGTCAACTATCTTCGCCACCAAAACCCTGACACAACATTCCAGGGCGCTCTGGCTGTTCACATTGTCTGCTGGCTCTTCCAGTTTATCGGACATGGTCGATACGAGGGACGAGCCCCTGCGTTGCTCGACAACCTGGTCCAGGCCATCTTTCTAGCCCCAATGTTTGTGTGGCTCGAGATTCTCTTCAAGTTTGGGTACCGACCCGAGCTGCGAGCCCGTGTCAGCAAGAAGGTCCAGATCGAGATTGAGAAGTTCAAGGCCAAGAACGGCAAGGCTCAATAGAGCAAGCATGCCCGCCTGGCCTGCTGTGTCAATCTTGAACACCAAGATTTGTTACTTAGGTGGTTAATTCCCCAAGGATTTGGTACACGGGCCAATACGAATATATCAAGACAAGCCAGGGGGTTGGACTGTACGAAAACGATGTTGAGATATCAGCAAACGTCACAGCACCAAGTATCCAATTCAGGGTCGTGGAGTGATTAATGGATGGAAGAAGCCAACAGCCTTTCCGTTACCGGGGAGAAGAGGGTGGCTCTGGTGACCTCATCCCTTTTGTTATTTTCACCCGTGCATTTAATGTTCTTGATGGCAGGTTTCGTTTGCTTACACGGCCGTTAGGTTGTCTACGGAGTCACATCAAATCAGCATGCATATTTTCGAGGAGAGAATCTGCAAAATGAACTAGTTTTATCGGCAGATTCGATATCGTCTGGAGTGTATGGAGTTGTCCTTTGCAATAAATCAGCAGTTACCAATTGAGTTGAGCATTTAGCAAAATCATCTATTTGCGTAAAGTTGCTCAACGGAATGTCTGTGCAGGGGTAGAAAGTATGTTTGTTACCTTAGTTTTTTTCCGTCAACCTTCGGGTATCGTTATGAATCTGAAGTTGAGGAGGAAGACTTGAGTTTGTCTCGTGTAAGTAAACTCAGGCCTTTCTCTTCGAATTTATCGTCGTCAACGTGACAGAGTATTGCCTCCATGGGGATACAGCCTTCGAGGCGGGAATGAACCCGTGCCTGATACACGGGGACCTGCTGTATGCGTGTTTCCGCTCGGCTCCCTTGCTCGTTGACTTGCGAGAATGCCAAAGGAACGCGGGATTTGTTCTGGGCATCGGCCCGGCTCAGACGTTGCGGTATTGCTTCTCCGTTAGCTTGGTTGGCCAGGTCCCCAGTTGAACGTTTGCGGTGTAAGAGTGGTTGATGTTGCGTCGTCTGTCTTGTCAAAGGATGTCTTCGTCGCTGGTTCGGGCGATCTCGACCGGTACAGAGACCGAGGCCTTTGCGCGGCTGCTCATGAGTATGTGCCTGCTGTTGCATTGTTGATTCTCCCGTGGCTTTCTAGGCCCGCTGAGAGATATCTGGTGATGCTGATGCTAGTGCTGGTGCTGTGTATCCAAACTGCTGCTTGTGTAGTAGCCGTTCCTCTACAGCTCTGGCTCTACAATCCTCGTAGGCGTGATTTGATCGTTGCATGGTCTTGGTCAAATCACTACAAGGTTGAAATTGAAGAAGCCGATCGAGTAGAGGTCGGAGGCAAGAGTCGTGGCGTTCGTTGCTTGATCTTTCGGCAGGGGGCCCGGACATGTACCATATGATTGATGGCAGTGAAATATGTATACTTGATAGCACATCTTGTAAGTGTCGAGTGCTTGACGGTATTTATTTGGGTTGAAGCTGGGGGTGGGGGCACGTTGTGTATATGTGTGCTCTGTTGATAACATATCCTTTCTTTGTTCAAAGACTGAACTATAAGAAGAGATAGCAGCAGTGCCCAGGGCGTATTTAACTAAGTGACCAAAAGCATGGTGAACACATGAACTCTTGTAAGAACTCGCACGGTCAACATTTAGCACAGATACTTGGGTGAAAGGAAAGGGAGGTAATGATAAAGTCGCAGCAAATCTTTGTTTGAGGTACCAGGCACCAGGCACCAGGCAGCCTTTTCTTAATTACACAAGTTTGCGAACTGTCACTATCAGCAAGTTCAACAGCCGTCTATCTGCTTTCAACCCTCATCTCATCATCAAGAAACCCATGATGCCACCCCCTTTCTGTGAGCGTGTATGTCCCGAAACCATTGGCATTACTCTTGATAGGAAAAGAGGCTGGTGCCTTTTCACATGGGCCAAAATGCATTGCTATTCTGGTCATGGTAGTGCGACGCCACAACATCATGCCCTCCACCGTAGTGTTGCTTATCCATACTATTGTGCCCATGGCCCATGTGGATGTTGTTATGAGGATCCTGGACATTATTACCATGATGATGGCCCTGCACGCCGTGATGCTGCATCACCATACCATTGTGTCCGTGAAATGGCACCCAATTCTCATGTCTTACGGGGATATGCTGTTGAGGCGACCCCATACCATTATGCCCGTAAGGTGACCCCAAATTCCCATGTTCTACGGGGATGTACCCGTGAGGATCCTGGACGTGACCATGATAATGGCTCTGCCCGCCGTGGTGGGGCGTACTGTATATGTAGGCCGGCGATGGAGCATCAAGTCCCGCGGGGATGTGACCCAAAGGATCCTGGACTCGACCATCATAGAGAGGTTCTTTCAAGCCTTTAATACCCAACTCAGGATATTCAAAGCCAATATGGCCAAAACCTTCATGACCATGACGGTCACGGTAGTTAGTAATACCGTGCTCATCAAGCTTCTTATCCAGCAAATCATGCTCACTCGTTGGAGGCATTTTTGGTTTGCAGCGTTTGAAAAGATTTCCCCAAGAGATGGCGCGTTTAGTATTGGGAAGGTGATGCTTTTCGTACCCATTCTGGGTCTTGTCGCTCAGAGTTTTCTTGACATGGCCGTCAGTGTAAGTTTCAGGTTGTTTTGAAGTCATGTCTATCGGTGTTACCTTGTCGATACCAAAAGGAAAGATTTGGTGTTCGTAGCGCTCTTTGGGGGGAGGATAACGCTCTTTGTCCACGGAGCCGTCATGACCCGAGTGCGTGTTGACTTCGGAGTCATGCTCCTTGGGAGTGTACTTGTCGTGAACGTACTCCTTGGGAATATAATTGTTGTAGCCATGCTTGGGAGTGTCCTTGCTGTAGGCGTGCTCCTTAGGAGTGAACTCCTTGACACCGTTTTCTTTAAGAACGGCAATAAAAGTGTACTCGGCACCCTTGCCACGGTGTTCCTTGGTCGTAGGTTCATGAAGACCACCAACCTCTACCCGTACAACGACAGTGGGCTTGAGAGGGGAAGCAAGGGCGCTGCTGGCTCCAAAAGCAAGAAGGGGGAGAATCGACTTCATCTTGTCAAGTCTTTGACTGATAGAGTACAAGCTTGGGGGAAGGTTGATGGAGAGCAGGAGCTGATTTTTCTCCTCTTATACTCAAGGTACTGATTCTGGTCTAGTATAAGGAGGCAGGGTAGATAACCAACTCGTTTGGATCCTTTGCCAGTTCGTGCTTGGTTGCTGTAGAGATTGGAGTTAAAAGGGTGAATCCTCGTCAGGTGAGGACGCCGTCTCGGTGGTGTATATCATGTAGAACTCAGCCTTTATCGATCATATATGTCTTGCCTATCAGTCATGCAACATACATCAGACAATATTTATCTTGCATATATGGCAATAGCAAATAGATATATGAACTATTCGTTTTATACGTATATATGTTCTCTATCTCCCATTCTATGTAGTCATTCTATAATTGTTTAATGTCAGCTTCCAAAACTTGCCGCTTAGAATCCCCATGTTTCATGGCATACCTGAGTAGAAAACTCAATTCATCACTGGGGGATGTCGGTACTTTACAACACGCCTGGCGTTACCAAAAGCTCATGAACATTTGCGTGACATCTTTACCAAGCAGGAACTAAGAATTATATAAGTTTTCCATCTCAAGCCACGAAACTTGCTATTATCATCTACTTTCCTATCCAATAAGTGCATACAGTTGGTTGTTAGTTATCAACCATTTGGCAACAGATTCACCTAAGTAATAGGTAAGTCGGCTACGGTTTTAGAGGCTAGTTAAACTGATAGCACATCACATGTTCTCTTATATCTCAAGTACAAATAAATACCCAAGAGGTTGAAGAGCCCAGTTACCTAGATATCGTTGGTACTTTTGCAACGCTACTACTTATACACCGAGATCTACCGTATTCTATCCGAGAATCATGAAAGCCGCGCATATATTTTATAAACAAGCTTTAATCCAACCTCTCGTGGCCTGTTTCTGTTGCCATCAAGACTAGGGGGTTGGTTATCTTAAACGTCATACTCTGATCTTGTACCCGGTTAACACAAACCATGAAGGGTATACATTCTCATGATAGTATGTGGCTTACAACACATTTTCTGTTCCAATCTCTCGGAAGTCATAACGTCGAGATTCGACATGGGAATGATATTGCTCCCCACGATTCAAGATCAAGAAATATATCCCATATTTTGGCAGCCCCATCCAACAACCACACCATGGGAAGCGGTCCACCGCTTCAAACACTCGGTTCCATGGTCTAACGGTTATGACTGCGGATTCTGATTCCGCCAGCGGGGGTTCGACTCCCCCTGGAACCTCTCTTTTTACCATTTTCCCATATAATATAGATGGTTTTTTTTTTTTGTTGATATTTTCTTCTTTTTGGTTAATCGCTTTAAAGCGGTGGCGAAAGTTCATTAAACATATTTAAATTGAATGTAATTGTCAACTAATATCTTATCCTCACGAAAGTCATAAGTCACAAGTCGCGTACTCACTCAATCAAGCTCGTATACAGGTCAGTCCAATTATAATATTTACAAAGTAGCCGCTGGAATAACGTCCTTGTCCAACCGACTCTATACAAAAACTGGGACCAGTGTCCACAAACGCCCACACCCACGGGGTAGAGAAAACATGAATACCTCGCCAAGAATGCTACCCCTTATTACATATATGTGCGTGCATATGCGTAAGCGTGTGCAATCAATCAATCAATCAATCATCATCACAAATTATAATCGTTCCAACAACAATGCCTTGACCCATTCAAGCATCAGAGTAGTACTCCTCATTATACTGATGGCCAGGAGGGCTTGTCCAGTTTCCACCCCCGACAACATTCTCGCGAGAGCCCCAGTAGCCGCTTCTGGATCGCTTGTCACGCTCAAACTCGGCCCATCGCTTCATGGTAATCTTGCTGCTGTCGAACTCGCCTTCGTATTCGAGACCAGCCTTCTTAGTCTTTTCGCCAGCCGTCTTTCGAGTGTCACCCCACGAAAAGTCGTCAAACTTCCAGAATGCGTATGTTGGTAGGACAAAGTTCCAGATTGGTAGCGCCAGCAGATAGATGAGCATCCATACAATGTAGGACCATGAGTGTGCTGTGACGACGACGAGAAGGCCGGGAAGACCCAGGATCAGGGCCAGGAGAACCAGGGGGATGATTTGAGGCGGTGAGTTAATAATCGACGTGATTACTACCGATCGTGTTAGTAACTGGATATAATTTCGTAAACACCATGATTACTTACCAACATAAAATGTAAACGCAATAGCGGCAGGTAGCACCAGAGTACCGACTAGCTCAACAAAGATGATAAACTGCATTGAGAAGCAAAAGGTACCGCAAAGATCACGGACTAGAACCAGCTCCATGAGGTTGTGAATGGTCGAGTTGATCCAACGGCGACGCTGAGACAGAAGCACCATGAACTTATCAGGTACTGTCGTCTTGCAAACCGCCTGAGGGATAAAGACCTGTTTTCGCTTGGGGAATGTCCGGAGCATGAGAGTTGTCAAGAAACGATCCTCACCAAGGAGATACAAGTTCTTCTCGTGCAAGGTTTCGACAACATTCTCAGAGTAATGTTCGACGATATCGGGGTTGGCAAGAATAGGTACCCAGTAGTTGTGGCCACCCTTGGGCGCTTTGATGCGATACATGCAGAAACAACCAGGCAAACAAGTGACACCACCAAAGACAGACTCAAAGGACTTGGCAAGGTGATGAGAGACAAAGTACTCAAACACTTGGATAGCCGTCACCCAACTGTCCCGCTTGTTGGCAATCTTGGTTTCACCGCAAAGACCCATGATTTCGGGATCCTTTACCATGGCAGAGATCATGTGCGTCAGACTATCGGGGAAAACCTTGGTATCGGCGTCGACCATGAGAATGATTTCGTAATAGTCGGGCGAGATACCCGTCACCTTCCAGAGACCGTTGAACATCTCATACTCAAGCTCCGTCATTCGCTCATCGAACATGACCTTCTGAAGGAACGACATAAGAATAATTTGACTGTCTCTCTTTCCACGGTTGCCGGGTTTCGAATTGGAGGCTTCGTCAGGAGTTCCACACTTGACCACAACCATCATAGGCACTCGCTGCTGTCGGTCGGCGGGAATACGAGAGTCCTTACCATAGTCGTAGAAACCGCAGTAGACCTTGGCCATGTTGTGTCGCTTGGAACCGCTGGCAACAGCCACGTAAGAGAAAGGCTCAACCATATCAGGAGGGATCGAGTGATCCTTCAACATACCCAAACAGACATCAGGTGTCGACATAGCTTCGCCTTTGCCCTTAATGATACCATCACAGATAACAACAATAACCTTGTGGCTGTTAGGATAATCGGTGGTCGCGATCGAGTCCAGAGTGGTTCGGATACCCTCTTCTCCCTCAGAATATGCAGTAACCAGGCACATCGTATGAGCCAATGGGAAACCAAAAGGCATCCAGTCAGAGGGAGGCTGAGGAACGACAGCATCGTGAATGAAGCCCGCAGGCCCGGGGCCCTCGGTTGTAGTGCTTGCATAGGGATCAGATCGAAGGAAGCTGGCGCGGCTGTCGTTGCCTTGCTTGAACATAGAACCAGGTGTGAGGAGTTGATTCGAGGCAGTCTGGCTAGCCATTGTTGTTGGCATGCGTCGTCCATTTGGTGTCCTGAAGTCAGGGCCGCCAACAGACGAGAACCGAGATGTGGTAGGGAGGAACGATGCGCGCTTGCTGCTTCGGTCCGACGATCCATAAACAGTGCTTCCAACGTCGCCAGGAAGTCTCACAGGAGCACGGTAAATGTCCTCCGACCAATCCTCAATCTGTCGGTTACGTTTTCTGCGGTCAGAACTTTGAGACGTCTTGGCTGGTGCATACTTTCGGCAGATGAACCACTGGAAGATAATAGCCAGCAAGAAACGAACACCAACGACCGCAAGAATGAGAGTCAGCGCACAGTAAAGAACAATCCTGGAAGCAATACAGCCGATGGTCTCGGTATCAATAGAGCCGACCTTGATAATTTCTTCAAAACACTGGGCGTACTTCTTATCCGAGGAAGACTGGAACATACGGGTGACATCGCGGCCTCGGATGGCCTTGTTGACTTCCGAATCCTTATCTCTAATTTCTTCAAAACGTTTGGGAATGGCAACCTGGCTCTCGTTGAACCAGTGGAGAAGGTCCAGATCCAGGACGTTTCCAGAGTAGACGACAAGGTTTCGCGAGTTATTCTTAATATCATCCCAGCTGAAATAGACATCTGCCGAGCCGCTCAAGTCAAGATAGAAGGCGTTTCGAGAATTGAGCGTTGTATGACAGCCATAACCAGAATAGTATGGAGTGGTCGTGTTGACCTTGCTCGAGCCGTCCTGGTTGAAGGTCGTGCAAGGGAAGTACCAGGCAAGATCGCCGGCGTCGTTTGTAGGCACGTCCGAATCCTCCGCAAGAGTGATCAAGCCCTTACATCTGCCATTCACATTCTGGAACAGAAAGCTCCCATCCTGGCCGCCATGCTTCTCGGGGAGATCGTAAAGAACATTAGGGCCTCGTCCGTCACCACGAAGAGGCATGCCCTGCGCAGGTGGGTGATGGGATTCCGACAAATCGTAGGCGACACCGTGAAAGATCATATTGCCACCGTCAACCTTGTTGACGCGCAATCGCTGAGCGGGAGCGCCACATACCGTTGCCGTGAAGCCAAAGGTGAGGAAACCGACAATAGCCATAATGCAAAGGATAACACTGATAAGTCCCATCTTCTCTCTCCAGGCCCTCTGCTGCGCTCTCGTTGGCATACCACAGCACTTCATAATGAAGCCAGGAGCCCAGAAAGTAACGATAGCACAATAGACATTCCAGAAGGTAGGCGGCCGGAGCTGCTCTTCCACACGCTTGGGCGGCTTGGAATTGCGCCTTGATCTCTTCTTGATCTTACCTGATTTTGTGCGGTTTGGGGAAGGAACGGCAGATGCAACGGCAGCGCCCTTCTCGAGCTCCCCGTTAACATTTCGCCTCTGCCGAGGGGAACTATCTGAGGCACCATCGTTGCGATACGAGTTGGAACGGTCGGTCGAGGCCTCCAGGTCTTCATAGATAGGATCGTTTCCCGTCGACGATGGGAGAACGTTCATATGGGCGGCGTGCTTGTGATAATGGTAGTTACGATGATCTCTGTCAATTCTGTTCCTCTCAGGGCGAATCAAACTTCGTTTTCGAGATATCGGCTGGTCTGGGCCGGGGTGGCGAGAGGAGCGACCATCGGGGGATGTTGGTGACAGAGGCATACTCTCTGTATTCGAATTAACACCGATGGACTCTGCGAAAGAAGAACCGGATTTCCCACGCTGATGTTGTGGCATGTCTCCTACAGCACGGTAGCCACCAGTCTCGATATCGACGGGCCTCGATCGTCGCGAAGGCGAGTTGCGGTACACATTGCGCTGATTGTACGTCGGGCTGACGCCCGGCCGTTCGGGAAGAGACATGGCCCTGGTAGAACAATGTTAGAAGGAGACAAACCTCGAAGCAGTCGGCGGGAGTCGTAACAAGGCTGGGCTGGTTGGCCCTTGAGCAAGAGGAAGAGATGAGGGAGATTGTATGTCGATCAACGGCAGTAAAGGAGAAATGAGATGAGAGGTTGAAGAGTGACAAGTTACAGCGACATCGACTCGATAGCTGGTGGTAATGTGAAGCAGACAAGACAAAACAATACAGATGCAAGGCAAGAAGACGATCTGCTACTTACGGGAGGATTTGTTGTGATTGTTACGACAGTCTCTTGAGGATTAGGTTTGAGTTGGGAATATCCCTGTACAAGTTGGAAGGTTTCTCGGGCGACGAGCAAGGTGAAGCACAGGACACGCAGTGCCCGCGTGTCTTTGAGCGTCAACTATTCAAGAGTCGGTGTGGAGAGAGAAGATCATCGAGTCGAATTGCAAGCAATTATGTTTCTCGTCCAGTTAGGCTAGAGGGACAGGACGCCGTTGTTTGGGGTAGATGATGGGTTTGAGTGATGCCGGGACGATGGCGTGGAGCAGTGATGGGACGACTGGGGTTTTTCGGTTTCCGCAAGTGCAGGGGACGGTAGTTGCTGTCCTGGATGGAATCGATGCTGAAAGCGAAAGTTGGAGCGAATGTAAATCGAAAAAGTAGCAAAAAAAGCGACGGTATACACGTTCTTGGAGCGAAAGACAAACGACAACGAACGACTTTGCCTGTCATGTCCTGTAAGAGTAAGGTAACTAAGGTAGAGATGGGTTGAGAGTACTGCGAGTGGCGGGAGTGAGCGAGCGATTGAACGGCCAACGGCCTCTTTCCAGTTCTGCTGCACCTTCCCTGGCCGTTATCCTGGGAAAGCGAGAACTTTAGGAAGGGGGGCTCGTGGCGGAGAATGACCAATTGAAGGAGAGGGTTCTAACGGATGGTTACACTTATCGAGTGCGCTAGCTTAAGATAGGTAGTCCAAGTGGCCCCCTAGACTTGGGATTTGCAAGGGCTGTGGGCGGTTGCCCCGGCAGCCCGATCGAAATGCCTGCACTTTGGGTCACTCGTTCCAAGGAACACATCCCAGAAATGGATGCTTTCATTCCAGGAGGCTAAAAGCAAGCTTCTCACTGTTAGTAGTAGATGACAATTTTCTAAGGTTGTTAGGCCAGAACCAGCACCTACTTCTTGAGATTGTTCTCTTCCAAAATTGGTGTTTGATTGACTCTTGCCCTTGCTAGATCGAATTGCATGCTTGGCGACTTAATCAGATGCTAGCAAGCATAATAAGCTAACTTAAACCAGACCGACAAGGGCTTTCAATCAAAACCTGCCTGATGTTAAAATACATTTATTAATAACTCAATATGCTGGAAAGCTTTCAGAACCAAGTAACGTGCATAAGCGCCGTTGTTCAACTGACATCGCTTTAGATATTTTGCATACAGGAACGCTTCAAATCCTTTCTATGCCATCTGCAGGAACAGCTCACTCCAATGGATTGCAAAGACAGGGGTAATGAACCGGCCAGTCGATCTGATCATTAAGTCTAATCACTCCACTGTCCCTTGGCGAAAGGAGCCCAAGATGAGCACTTATAAACGTCTCACATTTTTCTCCATGCCCTGCAGGGCATTCGTTTTAATGCTTCTGGCTTGATGTCTGTCTAAGTTCATCTCTTACTCGACTCCTGACAACCTGTTTGAATGATGTACCCGAATTGTTCTAAATAGCATGAATCAATGTTCTGGCGATCACTCAAGCTAATAGCGTCGAGTGAATTTGGTACATAATTATCATAATAACTCCCTATGCAGTCAATAGCCTCCCTGGAGGTGAATTAGGATGCTCTCATCTAGCCAGTCTCCCTGTTCTCTTGGCTTCGACTTGGCTCAACAGCGTACATGATTATACGTACTTTAGGTAGTTCAATATTCAATTAGTCTGGTCGATATATCCGTGCATCTTACTGATACTAACAACTGTATCTTGTATATAATACTCCTTCCAGGGCTTAAATTATACAATCTCCACACGATTTGTTACATGGAGCCTAGGTCGAGTACGTGGTTGCTTTCATTCCTAATGCTTCAGTATTTTTCTTTGCCATATTTTGCAGCCAGCTTCGAGCTCGAAAATACCATAGAGCCAACTAGAGTTGAAGGTCCAAAGACGACTTCGTGCTGGAACTGAGTTTATAATTCTCCCCATTAACACACACTATTGATACTGCATCACCCTACAGTATCAAGGCAAGGAGTACAGAAAGCTGGTTTAGTCGCTCAAACATTAAGCTCGGGAGATGTCAATATTTACAGCAGAGTCATGTCCTTTGTTTATTGCTATGTGGAACTTTCGATTCATTTATTAGGTCATGTTGCGAACTTTTTAGGTGGCCGTACTTAATTCGCTACTGAACTGGAGATAGACACGCTTTCATGTCAATTTGGTGTTCTCACGGGCTTGGCGAGCCAAGTTAAGTGCCCGGTGGCATATGAAATAGGCACTCAAACTAGATTTGCGTCGAGCTCGAAAACTTCGCGGTGCTATTATATCCTAACCTGACTCGCTTCTAACTCACTTTATTCCCGAACACGCGAGTGCCGAGGGGTAACCTGACATACTCTCTGGGTATTGACAAGACTCCGGATCTGCCGGCTGGAAGCAAGGCAGGCAGAGACAAGAGGAGAAACAAACATACAAGTCAGGGTTCATACAGTTGCAAATGCATAGTGCCGGCAAAACTGCATTAGTGGTACTCCCGAGTACGTCAGCTATAGAATGGATACGAGTGAAAAATCAACCACATCATGCAGATGTTGACGACGCTAGCCTGCTACTTATACGAGGTATAACAGATTGATGGCAAGGTGACAAACCGAGAAGATCATCAACCATGGGTGTTGAAGGTAACAAGTCACTAGAGAAAAAATCTTAGTAAGGTAATATTTGCTTCAAGTAGAGGGTGTCTTCTCATTTCATCACAAGAACATCACCACGTCGGCAAAACAGTGTATTCATCGAAAAGGCACATCCTCTCTCGTTGGTATGACTTCTTTCAAAGTTGGATATGTCTATATGGATGAATAACATTTGGACCACGATGATGATATCTTAGGATTCCCCAGATTCAAAAGAGGCATGATCCCGGAAGGAGTGGGACCGTCGAGTGGCAGGATGAACAACGGAGCCTCATGACTAGGTAGCCCAAATACCTGAATACGGCTCGCATATTTGACCTAATTATATGCTCACAGATCCCCAAACTAAGAAAATTAAACATTGCACGCAAAGATAAGAATCTCTCCAGATCAAACCGTCCAAACAGCTCATCTGTCCAAATGCCAGAGAGAAGCTGTCAACCCGGAGTGGAGATGACCGGGGCGCCGGACTAGCGCCTCGGTTGTCCGGGTGGGGCCGATCGATAGACGGCCCGCTGTGAATTTGAACAATTCTGAGCTACGCCCATCAAGCTTCTTCCAATGATGAATTGGTCCGCCCAGTCACGAAGTCTAGCTTGAGGCAGAGTTTAGACCCTAGAGGGGACCATTGCAGTTTTTGGTGCATATGTAAGAACTTAAGACTATGTAACCATCTCGGTCTCCGCCAGCTGGCCGGGCACGCATTGCGTATCCTGCCTGCCTGCCAATTAGGCAGCTCCAACTCCAGTTTAGATATCATTAACCAAGGAAAGTAGTGGTATCATTGAAGCACAGAGTGCCGGAATGATAATATCTCCATGACATGGGCTTAGTACGTAAGGCCACGCTACTGTAAATTGTTTGCTTGACGCCGGAGCCGAAGGGGCAAGCAATAAACAGACCCACAAGCTTTTGTTAATTTAGCCCTGTCTGCTTGGCGTGAAGCAACCTTAACCACAAGGATGAGCGCATGCGCCAGCTAGAACGCACAGGGGTTCTCCAGAGTTAGCGCAAGCCGTGCTGCAGTGATGACAGGAGAATTGTCTCCAACGTAAAAAGCAAAAAAAAAATGATAATCAATGCCGATATGCGTGCTGGGCTGATCACCTGGCGCCTGGGTGCAATAACAGGGGCTACATAGCGAACCAACATGTCGTACGAGAGGCCATGGCCAATCTCTCCTTACCAGATGCTCGGGCCAGTTGACGAAACAAGACGCAAAGACATGTCACTGGTCAGTGAACTCGATACGCCAGAGTAATCAATGAAATCTCCGATCAGCCTTGTGCTGTGCAGGCGAGAATACGGCTGCGCCGGTCAGACTTGGCTACTTTTCAAAGCCTGTTGCTAAAAACTAGCTAGTTTGCGTGAATCGTGACGATGCGGTGTCATGGCGGTTGCTCAGCCCTGTTTAACAATAAGGCACAGAAAATGAAGGTCGGCATGGATGACACGATACAGGATACACCTAGAAAGCCTTGTCGTTGTCGGAACAGAGTTTGTGCGATCTGCCACTAATCGTGATGATGCAATAGCATGATACTGTACTAGGATACTGGAACTTGTGATTTGTGTTGCTGTATCCCGGCCAATTCTTGCTGATATGGACTTTCAGTGTAGACACCTCCAATGTAAGGATATGGTGGTGAGTACTAAGCGCCGGGCTTCCTGTTGTCTGTCTGTTTCTATGGAGCGGTCAAGGACAGCCTTAGCGTAATGACAGAGCATCTTAACGGCCTTGTGGATACAGCCTGGACTTGGCCTGGACCCTGAGGCTTGAGTCAACTTGAGTTATTTACTGACAGGCACTTAAGCCAATGACGCCAACACGTTGAGGATTTGCAATTGGGGGCTTTCAGGTTGCGCCAACCTTTTTTTCAGCTTCAGGCAAAGCTCGCGAATCAGAATCTACCGCAATGCTTGTCAATTCGAGACTCAAATGTTTCCCATATTTCTTCTCCCGGGGTACAGTACAGTAAGTAACATTGAATTAGAAAGGGAAAAGCCACAGGACGTGCGTCATCCCGAAAGCTGTCATCCCTCGAGGGACGCGTGTTGTAGAAAAGGGGGTGTACATGATATTCTCGTGCTATGTTACTGACGTTCATTATTCTCCGTAACTTTAAGGCGATATGTGTACAACTTGAGAGGTGAAGTAATGGACTAAGGTAACTAATACCCCGCGGATTCGGATACCTTCCTCAGTAAGTGATAACAACCTTACTTGGGTGCAGTGTTTCTTCAGCTCGCCGGGCAGGCGGTTAAGTGGGCAATCTTCTTTGCTCAGAACAATCTCTTCTATTTCCATATAAAGATCTACCTTAACTACCTAACGACCATTACATGCCTGAAACTAGGCGCGGTTAACGGGCAGCAACTGGACCGCTGCGATACAACTAACCATCCGGGCTTCAAGGTCACTGCACGCCGCTTCCATCGGTTGGTACCTTGAACTGCTGTGCCATAATTTAGCTAAACCCGGCCACAGTGGGCGCCTGGGCACCACCATCATCACCATCACCAATACCCCCAACACTGGGCTACCAATATTGGACGGGCGCAGCGCCCAGGCGAGAGAAGAAGAAAAAAAGGGCATTTTGCGGGGTACATATTAGGTCAAGCTGCTTGGAATTTTCCTTTCTTTGCTTCCGTCCAAATCTAGGTCTAGCGAGGCTTGGCTCTTCTTCCGTCCTTCTTTTCCCTCCCTTCTTCGTTCGCTACCTAAAGAAGAGAAAAAAAAAGATTGATTTCCAACTATCGTGCCCGTCTATACTCGGTCGTATGCACAGCCCAGGGCGGTCTTTACTTCAACCTCACTATCGTTTCTCCAACCACCCCCGTGTCACTCGTTGATCTGTTTTCCTTGCCCCTTGTACCCTGTACCGCCGCGTTTCGGGTCCCCTGCCCAAGCAGCGCAACACCCACCTCCATACAACCAAGCCCACTACCACTACCTGAACTAAGGTAGACTGCCATAGACGACCATCACTTCTTCTTCTCCTCCACAGTCGCTATCATCTATCACCGCCCGTCCTTCTCTCCCAACTTGGTCTTACTGTGTTGGGTTCTTTCACGAATCATACATTGACTTGATATCGTGATATTTGGTACAGCATCATCGACCGAATACTACATCCTTGCAAGTCGTTCCAGTCGAACCACAGCTCTACTTCGGTATTCTCTCTAAAAGAAGTCCTTCAACTTGTGCTTGGCTGCCTCGGCACCGCCAAAGCCTCACACTCGTTTTACCATGACGACCATCAACACTTCACCGCCTCCCACTGCAGCGTCCTCCCACTACCAGGATGCTTCGCCGAGAACTTCTTCCTCAAGACCGACCAGTGCCGCTCGTGCGAGCCCCGTTCGCATACCCAATCTCGACCTCGCTGGGGGCCCAAGACTGCGCGATGCTCCGGTCTCTCCAGTCCGTGTCAACTTTCAACAAGAGAATTGGGCTCAGCCCTCAAACGCCGATTTCGAGCATACTCAGGAGCATGATTTCCGGGGAGAGCTAGTCGATCGTACACTCCATACGCTTCCCTCATCTCCAACAGGCGCTCCTGCGCCTCCGCCTCATGGCTCTCGGTCGAAACCAACAAGCCCTCGAGAATTTCAGGACGGAACTCCTAGGCTCGATTATAATTCCGCGCTGCTGCCCGATACAACTGTGGAACAGGCCAAGTCAACACCTACGGGAAGAGTGCGCAGTCAGTACCAATATCGCAATAGCCGCGGATCTGAAGAAACGGCTAGTACAAATCCGCAGCAAATTTCGATCGAGTCCTCAGCAACAACGAGTGCGAGCTCCCTCTCGGGCCTAAATGAGAATGTTGAGGACCGGACAATAGGCGACTCCCCTGAAAGTTCGATTATCGAAGGGAATTTGCCCGAGGCCCAGCCTGTGCCGCTGTTTCAGTATCACCACCACAAGGAGTTCCCGCCGAGTGTTCCCAATGAAGAGACCAGGAACTCGTCAGCTTCCGATTTGGCCGAGGGTGCGAGTGCCGGGCGTCATCTAACTCCAAACCCGGGCAGCCACATGAGGACTTCTTTGCCTCGGCCAGCATCATCATACTCTGTCTATTCTGATTCCCGTGGTCGCTCTCCAGGCATAGCATCTGGTGGCCCGCAGACACGTAGATCTCCTGATGTTAGGATGTCAACGTATGCAGAATTGCTTAATGCTCCGTATCCTCAACAGGCTCCGGCGCCGCTAACTCCCGATAATTCGAACCTACGGACCGTCATAGGTAACAATGCGTCTCTTCTCAGTACACAAAAAACTCTAGACATGTATCGTGCCAATGTCAAAAAGACCAACGACTCATCGATCCAGTACTCATTCGCTATATTTCTGATATCGACAGCTCAGGAGCAGGGACTGGACTTTTCGGAGCCTAAGACGCGCAAGAACAGTCCCAAACCTCAAAAGGGTCGTGACAGTCCCACTGCTGAAGGTTCAGTCTCGAGCCCACAAGAGTTGGTTCGTGAAGCCCGGCAAATCCTACAGCGTCTCGCCAGTGCTGGTTACCCCTTTGCGCAATATTATCTTGCCGATGGATTTGCTTCTGGACTCTTTAGCAAGGGCAAGGAGGACTACAACTCGGCTTTTCCTCTATTTGTTTTGGCTGCGAAACACGGCCATGCTGAATCTGGCTACCGAACTGCACTCTGCTATGAGTTTGGCTGGGGTTGCCGCAAGGACCCTGCCAAGGCGGTTCAGTTCCTACGTAGTGCCGCTTCGAAGCGACATCCTGGCGCCATGACGCGTTTGGGAAAGGCTTGTCTATCTGGCGACCTCGGAGAGAAGCGCTACCGAGAAGGAATTAAGTGGATGAAGCTTGCTTCTGAAGCTGCCGATACTCAGTACAACTCAGCACCGTACCAGCTTGGTTGCTTGTACGAAAATGGATACGGAGCAGATATTTTTAAAGATGACAACCATGCTGCCGAGCTTTTCACGCAGGCTGCAGAATTGGGGCATCCGGAGGCCAACTTTCGTCTCGGCGATGCTTACGAGCACGGCCTGCTCAACTGCCCTCGCGATCCAGCTCTCAGTGTGCACTTCTATACTGGCGCAGCTGAGCGCGGGCATGCCGGTGCTATGATGGGATTGTGTGCTTGGTATATGGTAGGCGCTCCCCCAATCCTGGACAAGGACGAGGAGGAGGCCTACGAGTGGGCGCGTCGATCTGCCGACTTGGGTAAGTTTGGTGCCGGTATGAATTTGCAGTTTGTAGATTGGCTAACCGTATTTTAGGCTTCGTCAAGGCACAGTACGCTGTCGGTTACTTCACCGAGATGGGCATAGGATGCCGTCGAGACGTCTTGGAAGCCAATGTCTGGTACGTCAAGGCTGCCGATGCTGGTGACGAGCGAGCCAAGCAACGTCTGTCCATTATTCAAGCAGCCGTGAGCGGCAACGGAACCCCGATGGAAGTTGCTCCTCCACGCAACGGAAAGATACAGAAAAACGCCAAAGACGACAAGGACTGCATTGTTATGTGAAGGGAGCGGACGAAAACTGACCCGTTTGGGGCTTAATGTGAAGGACAATTAATGGACGACAACTACGATTTACTCCGAAAGGGAAAACGACATAAATGGCCTCCTTTTCGGTGTCAGCAACAACGACATGTTCATTTAGCGCTAATACTTTCTTTCTTCCTTTCTTTCTTGGTATACTATACACTGCATCATTGCATATCCTAGCAGCCTTGTGTGGGACTGGATGTCAGGGAGTTGTCCTTTGTTTGTGGTAATTCTGGTCTGGCATGGATATCCTCCCGTTGGAGACACCATTTTTAGAATTAATAGGCGGAGTTGAGGGTTCTTGTGGCCCGACTGGTGGTACGATGAGATTTAATATGATGGGGAAGCATAATTTCATCAGCTTGGACTGCATTCTCTCTTGGCCTTACTATTTCAGTATTCATGGAAAGGACTGTTTGTATGTGAGGGAGGCATCAGAATTTGTCTATGATGCGGATTGGTGTCAATGAGGGGAGGGGACAATATATGATGCATCGTCTTGTGTTTGGCGTTTTCGAGAGATGCGGTTTGGATGTAATCAAGACTTAGTAATATATAACACCTGCTATGAGCAAAGGGCATGATATAAACCTGACCTCGGTGTTCGCCTTTGGCGTTGCGAGTGATCATGGATGCACTTCTGCTTATCTTGTCCTATGTATATGTCCAAGACCACGGATATGCGGCCCACGTTCTTACTGGACACTTTGTCTATCTGGTGTATGACAACTCAGCTGCTGAAGAAGGCTTCTCTGCCCAACCAATCTCTGTATCCTGACGCCAGAAGACAAAGCAGCTCTGGTTCAGGCTGCAAGGGGTTCTCGTAGAAAACCGTCCATCGGTTTATGCTTGTGTGCAAGGTAGATAGATTCAGGCCTGGGAGTATGTGAAGAGGAATTTGTTGAAAGATTGCTCTTGGATCTATATGTTCTCTTGCACCGTTTATCATCTCCTTGTAATGATGTGATATAATATGAATATTGTGTGAGGTCTCTACAACAGCGTTACCTTTGTATGGCCGAGTGTTGATAACCTCCACTTGATGAAAGGTCAAGATATAGCAATATAACCACAATGATACCTGATTCAAAGGTCAAAGCTAGGTGGTTTATCCCTTATCAGATGATGCAACTTGATATTTACTCTCCCTTGTCAACTTCCAAACCATCTTATGACCTCAACAGCCAAACTGCAATGCAAGGGAGAGACTCCGGAGAGTGACGGCTTGGTATGAAACGCAAAAATAGTATGTCTCAATATGAATCAAGAGTTAATAGACAGTTAGCCAGGGAGAGTTATCTGATCACTTAAGCTTAAGAGGATTACAGGCATAGTTGACTTGAGATGATGGGTTCTGTGTGCTACCAGCCGAAACTAAAGAGTATTACCCAGGTAGATGCGGATAGAATAAACAAACAACTAACACGATAGTCTTGAGAAAGGACGCATAGACCTTGCATTGAACCGAGAACGGTTGGTGTAAAATCGATAATACCATCCACGGCTTTGTCGTGAAGAGCAGAGAGTCTCGATCCTAAAATTATCCATCGAACAAAGGTCTCAGCTGTGGCGCGTGGTCCACCCTCACTTATGGTCCATGAAACTCGGCAAAGGCGTCACTAGTCAGGGCTTATTCAATCCAGATATAGTAAGTTACTCGAAAGAAAGTATACTTTAGGTGATAGACAAAACTGTAACTCTAGACAAAGGAACCCCCACTCCTCGGAGAGAGGCTCTGTCGAAAACAGGGAGGGACTTTGACACTGAGACAAGGAGCTGGGTTGAGGAGCTCAAGCCTGTTTACTGTATTGCCAGAGACGCGCCTGGTGTGTTGACATGTCTCTGTTTCCTTCTGCTTGTTACAAATCTGTGAATAACGTAGCTGTCTTTGCAAAGGGCGAGGGTTCAGTTCAGTTCAGTATGGGGCGGGGGGGGTCTCAGATCGGCCGATAGATTACCGAGCCTATACTGGATAAGCTCGATAGTTCTCCTTGGTAATCAGGGGAAGGGCAAGTGACATGTTATTGTCTTGTCTTGTCTTGTCTTGTGTAAGGTGCCAAGGGATGTCTACCGTCAGATCTGTCAGACGCTGATACCATCTATCGTGACGTTATTCAGGCTTTGTAGACCAGGTCATGATGGCGTCTGTGACGTAATATGGTCTGTGGACACACACTTCTGAAAATTTTGATCAACCCAAAACCTGACATCTAACACCGGTTTACCAAGTATAGAAACCAGAGACAAAGCGCGACTTTGTTCCAGGGTAAGGTAAGGTCTTCTAATCCTGGCATGTGAGAAAAAGGATATCGCACTGTACAAACTTTCCATATCGGTACTTATGCACGCACAGGCCACCATCGGAAGTGGTTGCGTGTGTTCTCCACTTCTTTGTATTCTTCCATTGGTCAAACTAAGGAGCATGCATGTCTTAATTAACGCGTCGAACGCGTCTCAGACGCGATTTTGTCAACTTCATCCGCGTCTTTCTCGCGATATTGGGCGGTAATCGCGCGACAAACTGAGGAGTATGACTGTGCTGCGGGGCCAATGGCAGAGATAATATGCGGGATGCGTTATATATATGCGCCGAAAGACTTGAAAAGAAAGAGAAGCATGATCACGAGGCTTTAATGTCGGTGAAGTTGGACGAACCAAGTGCGCATCATGCGGATGGAGTTATCAAGATGCGTCGAAACGATGAAGGGAGGGGAAAGATTGAGATGCAACTTGGGAGGAAGAAAATAATTAAGGTCTCGATCAAGGTGATCGAAAATTGTCTGGGGATCGAGAAACTACTTCTACATAATGTCCCCTCATCGTAGTCCAACTCACTCGAGTTGGGAGGGGAAGCGACAAATACTTCACCTTAAGGGTGGTTGGTCATCATGTATTTAGTCTATAAAGAAGAGCGGAAGAACAAGTCGGGCCATGACCTCACCGACTTGTCTTTACTGTAAAGGAGGCACCACACTTTCATCCCTTGATGGGTTGCGCTGATATCACTCATGTATCCAAATCAAGGAATGAGTTGGCGCCGCAGCTGTTAATACAGTCAAGTAGAGCACCTGTCGTCACTCACAAACTTTATCATCAGGAAAGGTCCCTGCAGCACATGAACATGGGAGCGGACGGTACGGCATGGGATGACCCTAGCCTGCCCCGCGACGGCTCGCTTCCAAGCCAAGGTCGTACTATAGCAAGCGTGTGTGTCCCACTCATCCCACCACAGCCACGGCTTGTGCGCCAGCGGAGGATTTTTTGAATAGACGTACATTAGATATACTAGCTGTTGTGCGACTCCGTCCCAGGGATGGTTGCCCTTGTTGAATCAAATTGATCAGCTGAAGAAACTACTGTCGCAATATTATCAAGACATGGCGGTTTTTGTGTGGGTGAACAAGCGCGACAGTCTCTACTTGGCAAGCGAAAGACATGCATGGTCTGCTCGATGCAGACGACTCAAAACAAAAGGGCTGGTATAGCATGTATGCACTTTTTGGTCGCACAAAAAAGCCCGTACGTAGTCTGACTGGTGTGGTTTGAACCTTTGTTTGGGTTCGATGCGCGCAATAAAGGTCTGGTGTCTGGTGTCTTGAGTCAGGTACAGGGAGGGCATCAACCCCAAAACGGCTGCAGCTACAGAGAGGCCGGTTCTAATGGGCCTAGAAACACTAAGGTAGTTAGTTAGTTAGTCCATTCAACTTGGATGGGGTACTTCTGAGGAGGAGGAAAACAGTGCTAAAATACCTATTGTTGTGCTGTGTTTCTGATATCATTGCCGTCGTCAACAAAACAACTCATTTATTTACCCGTGCCTGCTCAACCGGACCGTTCGGCTGTTGCAAACCCAATCCATCAGCTGGGGCATGGGGAAAGGGATCTGTTCGGTTCTGGATCTGCAAGTCAGAAAAAGAGAAGTGGATATGAAGACAAGGTATCTGCAAGGTATCTGTAATCTACAAGATACATACACCGGCCGGGGCGAGAGAATAGTGGGATCTGGTCGTGTCATGGTGGATATCGGGTTACTTGGAAGAATTTGCTCGTTCCTGTCATGTGTTATTGTAAGTCGATCAATTATCAAGGCAAAGAGGCCATGGACGAGCAAGCAAGGCTGTAGAGTATAGATAATGATGATCTGCATATGCCTGTCTTGGACTGGACCTGGCTCTTTCGTGCATAACGATCGAAGGGATTGACTGAAATGAAGGTTTTGTTGCTTTTGGCTGAGAGGAGGGAGAGACATGGGGATGAATGAGTGAACACGTTATGCAGGGTGATGAGTGTCAGAAGCTTTGGGAAAGACGTTGGAAAAAAGGCAATAGTTGACTCAATAGATGGGGAAATGATAAAGGGATTTCCCTAGAGAGGGAGACCAATATTACCTTACCTTTGGGTCAGGAGAAGTATCAATATTAGCTGTGCTCTTTTCCTGGTAATACATGAGTAAGTAAATTTAGAATGATGATAAAGGAAATAAAGGAAACAAAGAGTATCTCGTGCACCGGTTCCGGGTAGCCCGTCGCCTGGCTGAGGTCTTGGAAATCCAATGGATGTCTTAAGTGTCCCCGTCTTTGTCTAATCGGGGTTTCTTTGCATGGCCGTTTTGTTCTGCACAGTGCAGTACCAAAGTAAAGATTTAATCTACACGCCAAGAGTATGCCTCACTGGTGTCAAGATATATATTTATCATGTGAGGAATATCATGTGTAATTTTTTAATTTTCCTTGTAAACTGTTTGGTAATGGTGATTACCCGGGAGTAGTGATATTTAAAAAACCCCCCTGGTATCGAATAGATGCCCTTCCATGTCTCTCCATAACAGTACCTAAAGAAATATCCACTACCCACGATGTATGTACGGTTCCCGAAGTACGCACAGATTAAAGACTTTTCTGTCAAAGGAGCAGGAAGAGTAGATATACGCATACCTACAGTACCTAGGTAGCTAGTCACGATCATGCCCAGACATGGCGATCAGATGGTGAACGCACGGGGGTCCCTTTACCCGTTTTGTCCGCTAAAACCTTAGGTACCCTTATGATCTTACCTATCCTTACCGCTGCCGCTAACGGGCCCAGGCGAAACCTACTCTCGCGGGAGGAGGGTCTAAGTTGGCGTGAGCTGTCTCTGCACTGTAAGGCAGGCACAAAAAGTACTTGGCGGGTGGGACCCTGCGTGAGGTGGTGCAGGTGCAGGAGCAAGTGCAGGTGGTGCCTTCTCGTTCACTTCCACATCCATATTAGGCCACTGCGTCCCTTGCCCCTTCCCATTCCAATTC